>BMAV01005979.1:255479-271410 GCA_019973955.1 Trichonephila inaurata madagascariensis
TATAATCTTATCTTGAGTTTAGTTAGAATTCGCATTCTAATCATTATAATAGTTCTACTTCGAAGTACTGCCCTTAAAATACAATTTATCTACTAATCTTCATATGCATAGAGTTGAAGTTCGGAAAGCTAGGTACCAATTAAGGCTTTATCTTGATCTCATGCAAGAAAATTTTCAAACCAGTCACTATTACGGTGTGAAGCCAATTTAATATTAACACTAGATTGCCCAAGGAAGTCATTTTGACTGTTTTTTAATTTCAATTAGAAAAACAATCACATATGTAATGGACAATTTCTTAGAATTTTTTAGCGTATATTTTTTCGAATTGATATAATTTTTTATTGCTAATACTTATTAATAACTTGTTTCATGATAGTAAATAATGTAAAAAAAATAAAAAGTTAATTTTAAACAAATTTCTGTACAAATTAATGATTCTTTCACAATGCAGTCATTTTGACTGTTTTTTGAGCAATATAGGTATATACTAAATTTCAGTTTTTCTAGTATTAATAACATAACTATGGGTGTGTATTCAGATCTTCAAATTCTACTTAAGACCCATCCTAATGAATAAAGAAGCTGAATCTCAAATTACTTTATTGAAATGCAGAAAGAAGAGAAAATTATAAACTTAAAGATATCCGACTGAGCTCGGAACCGTAATTTTAAAAAAGGCTCATAAATGGATAATTTTCATAATATTTAGTATCATTTAGATTAGAATTCATGTGTAAAGTTGTTTTAAGGCCATTATGACGAAAAATTTATTTAAATACAATATTTTGGAAAAAAATTAACTTAGAATAATCTTTTTCAAAACGTTCTCCTTCTATAATAAAAATGTTTTGTGTGTGTGTGTGTGTGTGCTTATATGCTTATATAAAGTACAGACATCTCCAGAGAGTCTGAACTAAGATTTTTGAAAAATTCATATTATTTTCAGAGTTACAACCAATTGAAATGATTATCGGCGTTTTCTTCTCAAAATTTATCCCCTCTGTTATAGTAAAATATGGATAAATCCAGTTCTAAGTTATATATTTAAAAATTCTAGTTGAGCCTCTGTACAGAGGTCTGAGCTATATACAGGCAAAATATTATTGTAATAGAAGCATTTTTCACAAAAGGAGAATATTTTGAAAATTGGTCATTTTATGTTCATTTTTTGTCAAAATATTGTACTTAAATAATTTTTTATTGTAATAATATTCTTAAAAAACAATTTTATATATATTTTCTAATTTAAGTGATATTAAATATCATAAATTGTATTATAAATTTATAAGCTTTTGCAAAATCACGGTTCCGAACGTAGTCGTATACTTTAAGTATTGAGTCTCCATTACATAAATGTGTTCTACAATTACTAGGTACAACACCAAAAGCTCTAGAGTACAACAAAAGTTTTAGTAGATCATTCGTCACTTATGATCTTTAAACTAATTAATTAATACAGTTATATAAGCTAAAAAAAATATTTTAGAGTAATTTCATTACTGATTAAATCCAAACCTCAGATTTTCTCATTTTGTAAGCTTAAGTATTATAACAACAAAGATATAAATATCACAAATAAATATACAACTTAATAGATTTATTTGTATGTTTATCATAGTTTATAATTGTATAGTTTTTGGAATTTGACTAAACATTTATAAAAATTGTAATTACTGATTGAGAAAGATGCTTTGTAGATGTTTTGACAATTAGGAAATATTTCATTATTTTAGTTTATTTAAATGTTCCAGTAAGGCCCTCTAGTGCCATTCATTAATGGTTAAAAATTTTTAATCTGTTGCCAATATAGTTTTAGAATAATTCTAGAATAAATACATTATTAAAAGCTAAATCCACTGATTTAAAATATACGACTGGAAAGCGAGCCGTATTAAATTGACTTTATGCGTGTTACAAGAGATATAATAAATATAAAATACGAAAAAAATTAATAAAAAATCAATCAAGCGGCAAAAAAAAAAAAAAAAAAAAAATTGGGAATATTTCTTGTGAATATATTAAAACAAGTTTTGTTATAATTAGATTTTTCGAGCATTCGAGCATTAGTTTATCTAATAATTACAGTATATGAAGAGTAAAACATTCAAGTTCATTTAAAAAATAAAAGTATAACTCTTGTAAATAAAGGTTTAAAATTTTCTAGATAATTATGAAATGTTATAAGAATTTTAAAACAAGAAAATTTAAAGTATATATGTATATGTATTACCTTTTAAAAACTGAGTAACGAAATAAATAATTAGATTTCTTCAATAAATATTATTTTTAAGAAATACTTATAACACATCTCAGAAGTTTGAAGAATATAAAAAGTAAGCAGATATTAATTTACAGTGAAGTGATAGATGTAAATTAAATTACAAATACCCTTTTAAATTAATAAAAACAATAATGTAGCCTCAATTGGTGTTCTTTGTTAAACTGAAACTTTCATGATGATAAAAACTAGTTAAATATTAAATACACGATTATCTTTGCTATTTTTTTTTTCTTTAATAGATTGGAAATATTTTTTTGAACTACCCATCATTCATTACATGACCAAAATGAATTGCAAATAAACTGTACATAATACATTTTAGTTTCAAAAAACACTGTGTTCATTTTTATGGTAATGCCCAAAAGTAAAAAAAAATATATATATAATATAAATTAAATATCAGAAAATAAATATCCCGATTAAATTTAAATGTCTTAAAAAGAGAAGAAAAAGAACATCAGTAATTTGAACAAAAATTATCTCTTGAGAACTGTTTTCCCAAATCGTTTATTTTAAGCTCTATTTAGTTACTTTTCGTAACTTCAGAGCATTATTTTTTTAAAAAACAAACGAAACACATAGAAAAGAAGAAGAGAGAAAAAAAGTCTAATTTTATTGTTAAAAAAAGGAACGCTTAAGTTTTAAGAATAACTACTTTTCTTGTTAGGAGTTAAATATGAGACAACGTTTCTTTCATTAAAAAAAGTATTTTGCAAGGTTATGAAATTAAAAATAAATCGATAATTCTCTTGAGAGCATGATGAAATATTTCAAATGGTTATTAAGTTACACTGTTATGTTTATATATTTTTAAAAACTAACATTACGTAAAAATAAAATATTCTGCATTTAAAAAACAAGAGTTATTATTTTAAAATTAAAAAAATAATAATTAAATGAAAACAAAGTAATTGTCTAAGTTCCTTAAAAATAAATTAACAATTATAAATACTTAAAAATTTTGTAAAAACTGACTGTTGATGAAACTTTAATTATAAAGAGTTCTTATTAAAAATATGTAAATCGTAAATTAAATAGCAATGCATTTTTTGAAAGACATTATATAGTTAACATGTCTTTCAACATGTAAACTTAGTTACTTTTTAATAACTTGTTTAATAGTTAGTTATAGATTACTATTACTACTCTACTAAGTTTTTCAAAGAAAATAAAATATCAACTTGTACAAAATCCGAATTTTTTTTTGAAAAAATATTCTTAAGAGTAAAAACAATATAGAACATTTTTTTAAAAACATATTGTATTGTTTTAATGAAATTGTAATTGTTAAAGCAAAACAATTATAGGTAGATACACCATACATTACATTTATACGAATTTGTAGGTATGTTTTTATAACTTAATATTTAAGCTTCTATTCTTCAAATTATAATTAAATATATTTTGTTAGTTAAAGTAAAGCATTCTGCTCTGTTTATGTAAAATTACTACTTTTGAAATATTTAAAATCATCTTTATACATTTATTCTTCGCATTTTTATATTCATTATAACAATAATTACATTCTAATGCTACTTTCAAATATAATGAGTAAAAATATTTTTACCTATCACACATTATTAAAAATGTTTCTTTATAATTTGTAGTGGTTAAGCAACCGTACAAGATACAAGTATTCGACGAGTATACAGTCACTGGAAACACAGCAGTTTTGCGTTGCAGCATTCCAAGTTTCATGAAAGATTATGTTGCTGTAACCTCCTGGGTTCGAGATGATTCGAGAACTATTGTCGCTTCTCCTGAAAGAGGTATAAAAGTGATGACTATTCTATTTTCTCTGTTTCATTAAATGTTTTATTAGCTACCAAGTGGGTGGCTGCTTTCGATATTGTGTAAAAATATCTCTCTCTGTATGTATATGTATATATATATATATAGTCTAAATTCTCTAATAATGAAAGATGAAATTCATCAATCAAAACCAAAAAAAACTGAGATTGTAAGATAACAAGACATTGAGGGATATATGAGAAATTAAAACTATAATAGTGTTTAAAATATTTAAAGAAAATGGATTCTACAGTATTATAAAAACTGTTGACTTAGAACAGCTTATAAATAAAATAATTTATATAAAAATGGGGTTGAACATGTTTTGTAGCCAGCCAAGCGTCCCCCTTTATGTTAATAATACCGAACAAACAACTATTAAAAATAATGGTTAGAACATCTAAATCCATTACAATATAAAGGTAATTTAAGAAAAAATTGCCTTTAAAAATGCAGAGCCCGCGCTAACTCTGAGTACAATAAATAGGTTATTGTCAGATTCTGAACTAAAATGTAAGTTCAAAGCATGGGAATGGCTGAATTTTAGCACATAAGGTATCCGACTACGTTCGGAACCGTGATTTTGCAAAAGCGTATAAATGGATAATATTTATGATATTTAGTGTCACTTAGATTATAAAATGTATATAAAATTGATTTAAGAATATTATTACAATAAAAAACTATTTTACAATATTTTGACAAAAAATGAACATTGAATGACCCATTTTCAAAATATTCTTTTGTGAAAAATGCTTCTATTATAATAATATTTTGCTTGTATATAGATCAGACCTTTCTACAGAGGCTTAACAAGAGTTTTTGAAATATATAGCATAGAAGTGGGCTTATCCATATTTTAAGTCAACAGAGGGGAGCAATTTTATGAAAAAAGCGCCGATAATTATTTCAATTGGTGGTTACTCTGAAAATAATGTGAATTTTTCAAAAATCCTAGTTCAGACTTTCTGAAGAAGTCTTTACTTTATATAAGCGAAATATTATTATTTTAGAAGCATTTTTTTTTATAAAAGGAGAACATTTTGAAAAAAGATTATTCTAAGTTAATTTTTTGCCAAAATATTGTATTTAAATAATTTTTTTTTGTCAAAATGTCCTTAAAACAATTTTTTTCAATGTATTCTAATCTAAGTGACACTAAATATCACGAAAATTATCTATTTATGCTCTTTTAAAAACACGGTTACGAACTTAGTCGGATACCTTAACAAAAGTATGAAAAAAATAGAAATAAAAAATTAAAAAGAGAGCTTACAAACTATATCATGACTTAAGTGACACTAGGGTTATATATGAATCAAAAAATAATAATAAGTAATTTTATCTAACATTAGAATATAGAGGTAACTTATCTAAAAAAATGATAAATTTATAATAATAAACTGTTTTTATTCTGTATATATATACATAACATTTAATGGTTAAAACTGTTTTTGTTACAACTTTGTATATATATCCTTAAAAAGGTCCCAAAATATACTCGTCTTGTATAATGTATAATGTGAGATGTCTTCGGAAGATGCCTATTGACACAATCGTATCATTGAGAACTCTTACCTCATGAACTTTTGATAACCTGATGCTGAAGGAAACGGACAATGCTGAGCATAGCTGTTTGTGGAGTTCATATCCACCTACTAATAGCTTTGGCTGTTATTCTTCCTTTTGGCCAGACGCTGTTTAGTACCAACGCCATTTTACCAATGAAGTATTTTTCTATTTCGTTAAATATAGTTTGCGTCCTCTGCATTTTTTTACTAGAGTGTTTTCTTCACATTCCAAGTACTGCATTATGTTTCTGTAGAAAGATTTATATACTCTCCAATTGAGATTTATTTGAAATTATGGCAAAATATTAGAAAAAAAGTTACTTAAATTTTTCACATTAGCAGTATATTATTTAATTTGTAAGGTCACGTTTATAAATCTATTAAATTAAATTCTAAACTTAATTGTTAGATTTAAAAAAAAGTATTTTCAAAAATTTGGTGTTTGATAAAATATTTCAAAAGGAATCATAATGAATATCATAATGAATAACTCGAATTACACCCGTGGATCTAAAAGAATAACAAGTTTGAAGTATTTTAACAATATTAATTATTGAATTATTAGTATTATTTGAATAATTTGAAATTATAATAAAATAAGAAAAAGTTACTTAAATTTTTCAATATAGCAGCATATCATCTGATTTGTAAGGTTATGTTCATAAATCTATTAAACTAAATTATAAATTTAATTGTTAGATTTAAAAAAAAAGCATTCTCAAAAATTAGGTGTGTGATAAAATATTTCAAAAGGTATACATAATGTGAATAACTCACAATGTACTCGTGGATCTAAAACAATAGCAAGTTTGAAGTATTTTAACAATAATGAACGATGTCATATCCAAACTAAAAAAAAATAATTTCTTTAATAAGATTTATTTATTATGCATTCAGAATTTAGGAAACATTACTATACTAGTAATATATAATTTCGTTAGTTTTGAGAAAATGCGCAATCAAACAGCCTGAGATATAAATTTTCTGAATCGTAGATATATCATAGTAAAATTTTATCTTTTCTAAAAAAAATGATCTTTTCAAAATCCCGGAAACAGAATTTATGGATAATGCAAACATTTTACAACCGCATATTTGAATCTAGAAAGATAGATGCCTCTTTTCACTGAAACATTCAGAAAAAAAAGACGAATATTATTAAGAAATACCCACTCGAGCACAAATACCAGGAACGATACAGTTGAACGAAATCACTAGTCTTTTTGCATATGTAATGCATACATATATATGTATATGAGTTTATATGCCAAACGCGAATGTGGTTTCATTTTTCTCAAACTTTTTGTTCATTTTTAGGTGGACGTTATAGTATATTCCCTAGCGGGGAATTGCACATCAGAAGCGCAAATATCGAAGATGGTTTTAAGAGTTACCGTTGTGTTACGAGAAATCGTCTTACTGGAGAAGTAGCCCCAAGCACTGCAGCTGGCAAGCTTTTTGTAACAGGTAAATATCGGTTACAACAATCCCTTTATGGAAAAGCTAAGATGTTTTTTATGTGAAATTCTGTATTTTTCTTGAGCCGGTAACATATATATATATATATATATATATATATATATATATATATATATATACTGTCATTACTTTGGAATGTGTGATAACGGGATAATTTTTTCTTCCTTTATAGATTAGATGTTTCTAAAAATAGTACGCAAATAATGGTGTCCTTAGCAAGCCTACTTCCTATTACATACTTTGCATTATAACGACAATATTACCCATACGCAGTTTAAGTTAAATATTTAAATAAAAACTTTATTTATAAGCAAAAAAGTCATTTTTCGGGCATCTCTTAAATATTATTCAATTTTAATATAATAAAAATAGAAATTATTCGATGAAAATGCCTTTATTTTGAACAAATAAAAAAAGCCATTAAATTTATTAATACAGTGATGTTAATTTTATGTATTTTTTATATAAAGGTATTCATAATTTTTTTTTGACATTTTGAACACCCATATTTATTTTTTTATTAAATTTTCGTTCCTGGCATTAATTTATTTCGTTCGTTTATTAATTTAGTTCGTGATCTAGATTTTTTTTCTACTTATTGACAGAATACATTTTTAGGACGATTTACAAATTAATAAATTCTTTTTCGTATAAAAGTACCTAAACTGTATTGCATTAAATTAATAATTGACAACGAATAAGAGTTTCCAATATTTACATATAAAACATCAAAACATGAAAAATTATAATTTTTAAATATATTCTGAAAAATATCGTCCATTCTCAATAATAATTGGTTTTAATAGTATTCTACTATAATAGAGTTATTTTTCACTTATATCAAGGAACTTATATAATATTGCTATTATTAACAACTATAGTACTTGCATGTAGTATAAATATACTCTCCTACGTCATTTATAACTTTTGGAAATCAGATATGTTTGTATATTTTCTTCCTTTAAATAACCCCATAAATAAAACATTCCAGTGTTAAGTTAATTGTTTTTTTTATGGGGCATCTAATTTTTATACTACATTACTTTGACTTATATCTTACACCCACTTCAACCCGCCACACGATACTTATAGGCAATAAACTTCATATTCCTGACTCTCGATGAAATGTCGAAAACGATGCTCTACTTAGTTTTTGACTTTGCTAACTTAAAACATAAACTATATGAAGTCTTCGGGACCAGTAATAGTTAACGTCTTAAACCACATTATTCCACTAAATTGTTTTGGGTAAAATCAGGACTTATAACTGAATACAGGATCTAAATACCATGGAACATGAGACGTGTGATCAAACGTATTATTTATCGAACCCATTTTTCAGCAATTTAGTGTAATTCACGGAAGAATATAACGCTATTTTAAGTAGAATGTTCAAGCTTCTAGAGAGATAAGCATGTCTTCTATGTTTTATTTAAGAGGGCCAAATCTTGGAATTACGGTAGTTATAAATCATAAATTCTATGATTAGTAATTTGAATAAAAGGAAAAAAATTCAGATTTATTTTTGACGATAAAATTGTAAGGAAATATAGTTAGAAAATGACAAAAAATCAGTTAGATATCTTAGCCATAGCTTAAGGTATCCGTCTAAGTTCAGAACCGTGATTTTAAAAAGGCGCATAAACGGATAATTTTCATGACATTTAGTGTCACTTAGATTAAAATATATGTATAAAATTGTTTTAAGAACATTGTGACAAAAACAATATTTAAATACAATATTTCGTCAAAAAATTAACTTCGAATAACTTTTTTTCAAAATGTTCTCCTTTTGTGAACACTCTTTTTATTATAATAATATTTTGTCTGTATATAGGTCAGTACTTAGTACAGAGGCTCAACTATGATTTTTGAAAAATTCACAATATTTTCAGAGTTACAACCAATTGAAATTATTATCGGCATTTCCTTCTTAAAATTACTCCCCTCTGTTGTAGTAAAATATGTATAAATCCAGTTCTAAGTTATATATTTCAAAAATTCTAGTTGAGCCTCTGTACAGAGGTCTGAGCTATAGACAGGCAAAATATTATTGTAATAGAAGCATTTTTCACAAAAGGAGAATATTTTGAAAATTGGTCATTTTATGTTCATTTTTGGTCAAAATATTGTACTTAAATAATTTTTTACGGTATTAATATTCTTAAAACAATTTTATAAATATTTTCTAATCTAAGTGATACTAAATATCATAAATATTATCCATATATAAGCGCTTGCAAAATCAGGGTTTCGAACGTAGTCGGATAGCTTAAACTTTTGTCTTTGATCAAAATATTATTGGAAAACTTCTATGCGGTAAACAGATTTTTAAAAAAATTCTAAGCCTGGATTAACACATATAAAAAATAACCCATATTAAGCTAATATCCTTATTTTTGAAATAAAAATATAAGATCAAAAATAAGGCCTGAAATAAATCGAATAAATTATTTTAATAAGTATTGGGAAGTAATTTTTCTCAGTTTTTAATGATTCATTAAAAAAATATCAGATAATTGATTTATCAAGAAGATAACTGATGGTTAATTAATTAATTTATAAAACTTGTTCGTCATTCACAGCGTCACCAGTGAAGATGAACACAAATAGTAAATATATAAATTATTTTTTGTAACCAACCTGCAAGTGTCATAAAAATTACAAGAGTGGATATATAAACTCCTAAAAATTAAGAATAATCCTAGTTCTTTAATGAGATGAAATCACACATTTTGTTTATCCATTATTTATAGAAATATATTTTAATTTTAACATTTAATTAGTTTAATCTTTTCGAATAAATAAGAAATTTACATGCAACACTTAACATCAAATTCGATACCTTTCAAGAGAGAAACATGAACATAAATTTTTGGCAAAATATACATGAAATGTAAATTGGAAATAAAAAAATATTTGTTGCTTTTTGAAATACAGTGGATTCTAAAAGTTGTGCACGAAATTTAATTGTGTGATACTTCAGCTAAATATAGCTCACAATTTTTGAAACCAAGGTATGTTATAACTAGAAACAAACTTCATTGAGTAACAATAAGCATGAGAATGACGTTATGCATAAGTGAGATGCAGGCTAAAACCAACTACTTAGAAGAAACCTTTTTTTCGAAAAACTACTGTATATTAAACAATTACTTAAGTGTTTAAAATTAATTCGTGGTGACATTCGATAGCATATTTATATTATAGTAACATAAGTAATATATATTATAGTACATAGTAACTGACTAGATAAAGTTCGACGGATGTCTGGCATTGTTCGATGGATAAATGCAGATTATTCATTGGAGATTCAAAAATGGAACCGGTTTCTAACTTTTGCTTCAGCTTCTCGAAGTGCTATTATAGGTAAGAAGAGGAACTATTTCTTCAACTAAGACTCAATACACTTTACAGGATTTCAACTCAATTTTACCGTATATCTAAATTTATTTCTGCTACGGCAAGGATAGTATCAGCCGCGAGAATGTGAAGAAGAATGCTTGAATGATGTATGCAAAACCGACTACCGATGTTATATGTTGCAATTTCCTCTTCCTCCATAGAAGGAAGCTTTTCAATTGGGCATATAAAAATACCAGACTTAACATCACTGGCGTAGCATCCTGAGTGGGTCCTGTATCAAAAATTCCTTGGGGACTTTTTTCTCACCCCCCTTACGATTTTTTGTTTACACATGTTGGGGCTCCTGTAACTTCGGGGCCCCGTATCATTGATATGGCTGATTCGGCGGTAGCTACGGCACTGATTAACATATGAGAAGTAAATACTCGATATATTCAATCTAACATACAAAAAGACACCTTAGCAGTAGACAGTGTTCTTATATGAGAAAGAATATTTATAGGTGAGTGTATAAATTTGTATATCACCCAAATAGAATTCCCATTGCTAATAGATACAGAGAAAACATACTTGTTGGTCCAAATACTGCTACGGTTTTCTGAAACCCGTATTTTGAAAGCAATTACTTTTATTTTCCCGTCTTTTCCACTGGTTAACTGAAAAAATAAGAGCCAAGTGAAATGACTAGAAAGTCCGCACAACTTTATTCCCGTCGTCATTTTGGGTCCCTCTTGGAAAGCGTGATACGAGCGTTCAACCCCCTCCCTAAACCCTACAATGGCTTACAACTGCAAGTTGCATTTGTGATTAATGACTGTTGTAACCAATGCAACGCTTTGGTATTATCTAAACCACCATGACACATCGTTGTAAAGCATGTATCGCCGTTGAGAGTGATCACACTCATGGTTGAGATACTACCAGAGTTTAAGACATGTTATGTTCCAGTTATATTATATCACAAAATTTTAATAATAAATGTAGCATTTTCCTGTGTTTTTAAGATTTACGAGGTACAATACATTCATGGACGAAAAATTAGCGCACCAAGAAATAGTTGCAGGATCGTAACGAAACTTGACAAGAAGGTACAGGTCGGAGAGATATGCAAATGACTCGAAATGCAGCGTGATTGCGCATTACATATAGCAGACAGAGGGCGTTTAACGTCGTTCTCTCTGAATTATAAAACAGATAACCAAAGCTTCTTTTGAGCTGAATCGTTTACAAAAGAAGAGCTGAGGTAGACATGCCATAACGCAGTTTTCAAAAACAATATGATCTTCTGTCGCAGTTTGAGAGGGGCAGAATCATCGGCATGATGGAAGCTGGGTGGTCAGCTAGGCGAGTAGCTAGTCAATTAAGCCACTCTGATTGTGTTATGAGGAGGTGTTGGGACTAGTGGATCCGAGAGATGTCATTTACACGACCAGGCTCAGGACGCCTTTGACAGACCAGTCGTCTAGAAGACCACCACACCGTAAGAAATGCACGCGTGCAGCCAACTTCTTCATCGGGCGCCATCCAGACACATGTAGCACCTTCACTAGGGGTCCATGTGTCTTATCGAAACATATGAAGGCGCCTGGCTGAAGGACATTTGGAATCACGGTGCCCATTACGTGTGCTGCCCTTGACGCCCACCCATCGCCGCCCACCCATCAACGCCTCCGGTTGGAATGGTGCCGCGCCCGCGGAAACTGTACTGCAGCGGAATGGAACCAGGTCGCGTTTAGCGACGAAGCCAGATTCAATCTAAGCAATGATGACAATAGTGTTCGTGTGTGGAGTCCTTGTGGTGAATGCCTCAATTCTACCTTAACTTTACAGCGACACATAGCTCCCACAGCTGGTGTGATGTTATGGGGTGACATTGTCTACAATACACGGTCATCCTTAGTATTGATCCGTGACACCATGACAGCCCAGCGGTATGTCCATAACATCCTGCAACCTCATGTGTTGCCACTCATGTAACGCCTCCCAGGAGCCATTTTTTAGGAAGACAATGCTTGGTCTCTTACAGCAAGACTGTCACAAGACTGTCTCCGCAATGTTACTACCATTTCTTGGCCAGCCCGATCCCCGGAGTTGTCTCCAATCGAGCATCATTTGGGACGATGAGTTGGGCATCTCACGACTTTGAACGAAATACAGGCAATGTTAGAACAAATATGAAACTATATGTCTCAATATATCATACAGAACTTGTATGCATCTATGCCCGATCGTATCGCATCATGCATTCGCGGTATATATATAAAGGTGGTTCAACAGGGTAATAAATCATCCGTTCTTTTGTCTTTTTCTCTTAAATAAATGATCTATTTTCTTTGATTTTCTACTCATTTACTTGTATCAAAGTAGTCATTACGTATGTAAAATTTCGTTTCATTTTGACTACTCTTCCTTGGTGTGCTAATTTTTTTGTCTATGAATATAAATAGTATCCACAAATTTTAAATAGTTTGCATGCTTTTTTTTTACTTATTATATTAGTTTTTAGTTTATTGCTTTACTTTGAGATACCAGTATATATTTAAGATATTTAGTACTTTTTAAAATTAAATAACAAATTATTCTGTTATAAATCTAAGTATATAAGTATTTCCTCTGACATTATTTATTAAACTCATTTTATTTTCAATCCCTATAATATGATATATTTTTCATTCGACACACACACCAAAGTAAAGTCAGTGACTTTATACGAGTCTAAATTTTAGTACTAAATATCTAATGTGTGTGTCATTAGCTATGTATATGTGTCCTAAGTGTTTAATATATTAATGCCAACCATTGCGATAGAATCTAACTAAACTCAGTGGTGTAACAGCCTATAAGGGTAAAGGCATACTGTGTCCATTTCAGTTTTCGTTACCTTGGGAGCTTAAATGAATGATCCGATGTCCCAGTCTGGTGGTCAGTCTGACGCTAAATCCTAGTGTTTAGTTCCCAAGCAAGCTTAGAACTCATTTATCGAACCACTGAAAGGATGAAAGGCTAAGTCAATCTTGCCAAACCCGGGGGTTGAACCCGGAACTGTGGTGTGGAAGTGGGATACGAGCCTTCTGTGATAGTATCATTAACGATAATTAATGCTGAAAATATCAAGTACCACTCTCAATCTCAGTGGGCTCCTCTTCTTAAAATTCCATACATTAAATTACCTTTATTCTGTAGTGCTGAACGGCACACTGGTTTTTGTGCCGTAAGGAGGTAGATATGTTTTGCAATCAACTGTTAACCATTAGCCATAACAAATAAACTGTTAACAGTTAACCAATCTTAACTGTTGATCACAAATGATGTTATATTCTAGTTGCAAATGGAAAGATGGGAGATGATAGAGACATAGAGGGATAATTTTATCAAAAATGTGAGTTTCTGTCTCCTTTTATGTTTCAAGTGAACTTTCTGATTACAGCTACTTCTCACACATAATTCTTTAAGAATGAGACGATTATTATTCTTTAGTAGCTGATTATTTAACAATAAATTTCGCAAAACTTAAGGACGTGACAAGAGTGAATAAAGGAAATATAAAGTAATGTGTCTGCATGAACAAAAATGTTTTTGCTATGATGATAGCTATGATTAATCCTCATATTTGAAACTTGTTTTATTGTAAACAAATGTATCACTTTTTGAATAACATTTAATTTAATTTTCTAACCTGTTGTAACATTTAACTTGCAAAATGTAACAAAAATTGCCTTAAAATCCGGCGTATAACGTGCACCTATATTTTAAGTTATATTCGCAGTATAACGCGCATCCCCTTTTTTTACGAAAGATCCGTCAATGTGTGCTAGATATGCAGTTATGATTTAAAGCGATTTATTCGAGGTATTATCCCAGGATTTTGAAAAAAAAAATAGTACATTTTTAGAAAAAACAACCCTTTAAATACATAAGGTATGACATTGTTTTTTTTTAATAAACAGTATTCCGATCTTTGTAGAAGTCTAAAATTTTTTACGCAAATCTTTTTTTTTTTGAAGCTGTCATATTTACACTCAGTTATAGTGCACTTCCGTAAATTTTAATCTAATTTTTTGTATTAAAAGTGCGCGTTATACGCCGGTTTTACGTTACGAGATGTCCTAATTATTAAGATATGGTTAGAAGCATTGAAATGTAAGCAAATAAATATATACCTCATAACTATTCACTGCAAATGTAATAAAATTGAAAACTGCTAATGTTATACATTTCGAAGAATATTTTCTACCTTTAAAGTAAAATTTTTTAAAAAATGCTGAATACTTCATAATGAATATTGAAGTACAACATGAGACTAATAAAAATACATAACACTTATAAGATAATCACAAAATGTTTACTTATTAAAATAAATTATTAAATAATGAAGAAAAAATAAGTAACACATTATTTTACAGGTTCATATCATTTTTATAAATCTCTCAGCATAGGTTTTCTTTCTTTGCTGTGATGATCAATTATATTTTTCCTATATACTCTGACAATTTTATTTACCTAATTACTTTTCATGAGTATGTATCGCTCTTCTCGGAAGAAGCAAAAATGTTGAAATGATACACACACACAAATATTTAATATCTTGTATCACGCAAAGGAATTATTTTTAATTAAAATCTAAAGGAACTCGAGTTAATAAACTTACATAATTAATAGTAAAATTTTCTTTTGAGGAGAATTCTATAATACATCGTGTCAAATTAATGATAGACAATTTTTTTGTCATAATGTATCAATTTTCAGAAGAAAATTTGAACGGAATATCTTACAAATGTTTCCATATTCATATTATGCTTTATGTGAGTAAAAGAGCAAAGCAAATTGAATGATTGTCTCAATCAGTATACGTAGAGCCCATATTACTATTGATAGTGTCATCTAATACGGTAAATGAAATTCACACACACACACACAAGTGCTACTTGTTCGTCCCATCATCAGTTATAATATATCAAGAGGAAATGCGAATCACGTTCTCAACAGCTTACTGGAATGTATATCACATTAAACCAGATTTAAATGAGTATATAAGGATCTAAATTTCCCTGCTTTTAAATACTGTTACAATAAAGTACGCATTAATGGTGGAACTTGTGTTAATGACAAAAGCTGATACCTAAACTGCTATTTAAATCTCCAAAATTCCCCCTATGCTGTATATAAAATTTGAGTTATTTTCTTAATAAATAGCAGCAGTCATATGCTGATATTATTTGTGGAAGGTTGAAATTTAACTTGAGCTACAGTGTCTAGCATATTTTTATTGAATTGCTAAGGTCCTCGAGCATTTTACGAATAGTAGTTTACCATATTTTGGTTACATTCACCGCCACTTTATTTCAATGTCATCATTAACTAAAACGTGTGCATGTATTTTATTTCTATTAATGCTACATTTAAGATAATTAATGAACATTAACAATAAAATAACGCAACA
>BMAV01005982.1:3045-17937 GCA_019973955.1 Trichonephila inaurata madagascariensis
TCTTATTTAGGAACATTATTTATATATACATGCAAGTATAATATTAATTTTATCTGAAATATATTATATTGTACAAATTTTTGCAATCTTCGTTATATAAGTATTCTTATTTAGGAACATTATTTATATATACATGCAAGTATAATATTAACTTTATCTGAAATATATATTATATTGTACAAATTTGCAATCTTCGTTATATAAGTATTCATATTTAGGAACATTATTTATATATACATGCAAGTATAATATTAATTTCATCTGAAATATTATATTGTGCAAATTTGCAATCTTCGTTATATAAGTATTCTTATTTAGGAACATTATTTATATATACATGCAATATATTTGCCAGCGAAAATTACACATTTGATTAGAGGTGATTAAGTGGTCGTCGCCAAAAGAATAACGAGGCTTGTTTGTGATTCCATCATTTATATTTGAGCATGCCTCTCGTACAGTGCCAAAGTACAAGTAAAAATTATTTAAAATTCAAGCTTTTATAGGAAGGAAAGAACAGGTAAAAACGCATTACAAAAAATATAGTCACGTATTTAAACTAAGAGAATAATTAATTATTTGTATAAATAACATCATTGTTTAATAAATATTAATCCCGTTGAGAAAGGTGAATGAAAACAATTAATGATCTTGTAATTCTTGAAATCTCCAATCAATCTATCAGAATTCAAGGTCTAAAGATTCAATAATATACCAACATAATGTTTTTAATGCTTTAGAAAATGATAAATTGAGAAGCTTTCCCAAATAGGGTATTAAGATTTATGAATTAGATGTTATAAATAACTGAGTTTTTCGAATTATGAGTACATATTAATTTAATTATATATGAAATAATTTTATAATATTTCTGGAGAGTGGTAATTATTATTGTAGCGAACCAAAGGATAGGGCGTGGCCGGTGATGTATGATTCTTGTATGTTGATGCATTTTCTATGTGGATGGATGTCACGTATTTAATACTATAGATGAGGCAGTCTGGGACATTAATCCAGTTTATTTCATCTCTTGAAACACATATAAAGATGAATGGCACAACACAGACAAAGAAACTACAACACAAAGCAGCTGGCTACATGACTACAGAGAAACGAGAGAAGAGAAGAGAGGGAATTTCCAGAGACATCGGTTTTTATACCCAACGGAAGACCGCGTGATATTTTTCTAATAAGAGCTCTGATTGGTTAGAATGGGCGGGACATGGATTTCGGACTAGCCGATTACGATTAAGATTACAATGTTAGTTTCGAACCCAATAATTAAAAGATTATTTGAATATTATTAAAAAGAGTTAATTAAAAGGATGCTAGGGGAATTATTACATATATATATATATACACAGTCGGACCACTACATAACGAAGTCGCAAAATCCCGAAAAATTGTTCGTTATATGGAAAATTCGCTATACAGAAGCTCATCTTTTAATTATCTTTATAAGCCACACAAAACAAGTTTTAAATTCATAAACACTATATATTAAAAAGTAATTATATCCATACCTTCTGTAAGTAAATATATATTTATATTATATATCTTACCTATCAAGAAGAGAAAGAAAAACTGCAAGAAAAGTTTCTTGACGCCTTGATTTCCTTTCTGAAAAATTAAATTTTTTTCTTTGATTATCCAGCACATACTTTTGAACATTTTTGAGCAACGAGAAACTAAGTTACCATTACGGCTGATCAACAATACAAGTGAACAGAGACTAGTTCAAGGACACGTGACTCCACTGAGAGTAAAAGGGGATACCGAAGATGTTTTCAGTGAATTGGACAGTGGGAATTAAAGGTTGCACTTCTTGGACAAAATGCCCAGAATTCTGTTGCTCTCAGTGAGTTAGACACCAAATAAAACCATTTAAAGATTTATGACTACCATAGACAGAATAACCGAAATTTCCAGAAATAATTTTAAAATAAGTAGAAAAAAAAAACTGAATTACAAGAGAACAAGCTCGTTATATAGAATATGTACTTCGCTATTGAGAGGTTATTTTACTTAGAAAATCGTTAAATGTTCTTAGTTCTAGGAAAAAGTTCGCTATATAGAAAAATTCGTAATATAGAGGTTCGTTATATGGAGGTTCGACTGTATGTATGTATGATGAATCTTCTGCCCTTTTTAATTGTCAGTTAGGGTAAATTTCCTACCTAGTACAACCCACCTCCTGAATTACTACTTCGACTTCGACTGACTTACTCCAACCACGTGGACGAACGGCATTCTCTCATGGCTTGGGGGGGTACAGAACAAAAGGTAGAATCCCTGGAATAACCTATGATTTTATAAACGTCTACACTTCCCTTTTCGTAGTATATATCATTGAATATTGGATTTTCAAACTTGGATATAACAGTAAGGTTACTTCTCCAATGCGAAAACAAACATTTGCCAACCTGGTCATAAATAATGTTATGAGCTTTAAGTTGAAATCAAAGGGGGATATCAATATACACCTTCCTACAAAATATTTGAAAAATTTACAATTTTATCGTCAGTCTTCATTAAAAAAAAAGCATTTTCTTGAAAAATATTCTGCTTTTATTATTTTATTATGGGCATGCACTGTTATAATAAAATCTGTTAGACCACATTTGAATTGAAATATAAATGCAAAATTTTTCATTACACTTGTCGTGGCCCTTAAGGTCGTAGGTGTGAGGGTTCGAAGAAGAAAGGGACATAATCATAAACATAGTTACTTTTATTCAATGTAGCATTTTACGAAATATGTAATTTTCTAACTTAACTCTCTCTGGGAACAAAATGAAATACTAACCCGTGCTCGAATAACTAGATGATCCAGAGTACTCTTATCTGGATTTGAAGTTCCTTGTATGATCCTTCTTGAAGCCCTATAGTTCGGTCAGCTCCAAAGTTGATTACTTCCACTATTCCTGGTGGATTCTCCATCGACTATAAATCTCAAGATGTGCAAACAGCTATTTGCAGTTCACCTTTACTAAAATTTGGATTTCATGCATAATTGATCAAAGCTTAACCATTAACTCAAATACTCAATGATAGGCACTTAAATAGTAATTACATTTGCATAAAATCAAATTATCTCTACGGAAAGCGGTTTTTAAACTAAAATCACAAAAGAATATTTTCCCCTAGATAACTATTAGAAGAGCCCCTGAATATATAGTACCTGTTACTCACTTATTGTCAGATGTTCGTTTATTAGCAATTTGAAAATAGATATATAACTAAGCTGATCAGCTAAGTTTGTTTTAAGTAAAGTGAAGTTGATGAATGGACATGTTGCATTAAAATGTAATCAGTAACCCCGATAAAACCCTAGACTTTTGCATATGCTGCAGATATTTATCTCATTTTCCTTCCAATTAGAGAAGCTACTGGAATTCAAAACTGTGAGAGCTTTACTACATGTGACTTCATGCTTTTGTGAATGAATCACGATAAATAACTTAAAGAGGATAAATAGTAATGAAAAAGGCAAATTTTGAAATTGATTAATTAGTAATCTGAGTTGGAAGTTCTTTTCTGTTGCAGCATCAGTTAGTAAAATTGGATGAGACATTTTTAAGTTCAAATGGGTCATGTGCATTAAATAGTTTTAACACTCGCAGAAAAACGAAACTAGCTATTTCACATCAGATGGGACTGACTCAATATTGCTGGTAAATTTCTGCTTCCGTGAAAAATGTACATTTTAAGAAATGTAGTTTAATTCACTTTCAAAATGTTGGACATTTAAATAACTAAGAAAATTAGAAATTTTGCCTCATTCAGCAGTAGTAAATTGTATCACGGCATTTTTTTTAAGAATTCCAGAATATATTTTTAATTAACATTTTTTAATTTTTGAAAGAAAATAATTTTATATAAACTTTTTATTCACTCGAAAATTGAATGCATTGAACACTTACGAAAAATAAAAGAACTTAGAGGTGACAGTACGTAAGAGGTGCTCAATGTTCCTATAAATTGTCAAATTGGCTTTTACTTTAGTTGTTTTTTGCTAGTTTTCCCCTTCGTTACCAATAAATCCAGATATAAATAAAAAATGTAAACGAAATTAAAAAATTGAGAAAATATTTTATTTTTGAATATTTTAGTTTAAAATCAATTAATTCAAAACACACTTTTTTAAAAAAAAACTTTGAGCCTTTTTCTAACATAAACATTTACTGAAATGTCAAATGTTCCACATCAATTAAATGCTGAAATTAAATCCTGCTTTTATTCTAAAACATTACGTCTTTTAAGAACACTTTTTTTTTCAAGGAAAGGAAATTATATTATTAAAATTATGTAAATCATAATAAATCCTGTTCCATGAAACATCGCAGTAAAAAAAAAAATTCTTAATGGAAAATATAGCACATGTTTTAGTCTCGAAAGATTATTTCAAAATATATTACAGTATGTTCACTTTAAATTGTCCAGGTATTTAAATTAATCATATCATCAAATTTATCAACTACCCTAGGCAACAACTGCTTCCTAGTTTTAAATAGCCTATTCTCACTAATTTTGGATTGAAATACACGGATATGTAAATAAAAACTATTTATTAGCTCTGGTTTTTAAGATATACAGCCCATCCAGCAATTTATGGGTAAATTTGAAGAACAAAACATTACTATCTAATAAATACAATACAATAAGTTATGTTTGAAGAAACAGTGTTCATATAAAAAATCAGCAGTAATTTTTAGTTTATTTCCTATGAACATTTCCTTTTGGATTGTCTCATGTATGTCGAAGCTCGACTATCCCTGATAACTGTCCAGCAGTAGTCTGCGGGCTTTGACTCTCATCCCAATATCTACGTTCCATTGCTACGATATCTTAATAAAACCTTTCACCGTGTTCAACGCTTACCGCTCCACAGTTCTTAGGGGGAAATGAAGATGGGAATGTAAAAAGTGGATTTCTAGACATTTTGCATCCTAGGTCATGGAAATTTTAGTTCTTTCACGAACTGTTGATCCTTCTCATCTTTTTTTGCTTTTTAGAAATTCCCGTACCACACTTTTAAAGTCTTCCTAGGCTGCTTTCGTTTTCACTTCCAGAATTTGATCAAAAGTGGGGTCATTCATGACTTTTTGTATTTGAGGCCTACGAAGATTCCCTCCTTTATCTTTGCATCACTCAGTCTTGGGAATTTCGATCTAAGATTTTGGAAAGTATCTCCCTCTTTGTTCTCATGGATTTCACAAGCTTCTTTATTCCCAGCATAATGTGCAGGGGTGGAAGCAGAATGTTATTTGGATTTACTAGAGGATCATTTGCGATTTTACTCTCACCGGATTTCAGATTTCTGGACGGCCATTTTTGTCTTGTATGTAGTGCGATTTTCGATCTCTATTGTCTCACCAACACAGAAAACAACAGTACTTGGTATAGCCTAACTGCATTCCCAAGAGTAAAGCAAAGACTTTCAAGTCCCCACAGATCTGCCATTTATGATCCTCGTACTTTAATAACTCTAGAAGTAATTTTACATTTGCATAAGTTTCCATAGCATGAATGGAATGTCCGATGGGAATGGAAGGACAAATGTTGCCGTTGTGTAGTAATACTACTTTCAAACTAAGCTTGGAAGAGTCTATAAACAACCTCCAGTTATTTGGATCATGACTGATGTAATGAAATTCATCGTTGACATCAATAAATGAAACCACATGCCCTTTCTTCTCAAAGAAATGAAGAAGATTTTTTTACAAGTCCTGTACACTGTAACCGTGACGCCTGGTAGGAGTAAATTTCATTGCTACAGTCTGGATGCCAGAAATTCTGCCTTCTGTTTTGGTAGGTCGAGATCTCTCATGAGGTCACTCAATTCTGCTTGATTTAGTGTGTGGAGTTTATTAAAATCTTATGCTTCGAAATCTGGGTCTGTGGGATGTCCCAGAGACTAACAATTCCAGTTAACTGTTTATGTACGAGGGTTGGGACAAAATTCATGGCAACTTTTTTTTCTTTGAAGATACCAGTCCGGTTGGAAAATGTGACATATATATATATACAGATGAAAGTTCAAGGTGTTAAATACATGTGTGGACAATAGATAGCACTGAAATATTGTAACACTAATTGATTATGATAGTATACAGGGCAATATGGCCTTCAGGGTGCAAAAGAATGACAACACAGTACACATAAAGCTGACATGACAAACCTAGGCATAAAGACCCTTAAAGTAGTCCATGACCCTTAATGTAATTCATGAGCGCGGTTCGATGACGGCACGTGCCAAGTCAGTCCGCACACTGACCGGTCGTCCCGAACGTTGCTTATCACTAGTTGACACACGTCCTTGCTGAAACTTTCCTATCCACCGTGCTAATGTACGGCATGGTAGGGCATTATTCCCAAGGGCTTCCACTAATTCACTGTGGCATTTCATCGTATTTCTCTCTCGGAAGGCTATTTTGATGTAGGCGCGCTGCTCAAAACGGGTTACTTCCATCTTGCGCGGCGATCACCACCTGACTGATTTCACAGCACTCACTGAGCTTCTACCAGCTATCACAGAGCCATCTGATGTTCTGCATACACACTATGCCTGAAGAACTTCAACACGACACATATACGTTTATGACCCGTTCGCATATCTACAAAAAAAAATAGTTGCCATGACTTATGCCCCAACCCTCGTATTTATGAAAAAGGTAAATGAAAAATATAGTTAATGTAGTTGAATTGATTTACCTTGAGTTTTAAGTCGAAAAACAGCTAATGTCACTTGAATTGTGCACTATTGTCTTTTCTTTGTTTTATTGACGCTCTAGGTTACACTCAAAACACACATGCAGAGGTGGCTCTTTTACAAGCTTCGTAGAAGTTAAAAATCGATCCTGAGGTAAGTGTTTCATCAGCCCGCTTTTATGAACATCACAAAGATAATACACAGAAAGTAAAGATGAATGAAAATACAGCTATTTTTGAGTAAGGAGGAGTTCTATTCTTGAAAACAAGACCTATTCTGAATTTTTATGGTGATATTCGTGTTTAGTGGGACAAAATACTTCATAATAAAATATTTTTTCGCCCGAAATATTTTTGGTGTTGCCTAGTGTTATTTATCAGACCTTAAAATGTATTCACTTGTAAACTGATATTTAAAGTCTCTTGAATCAAAAGATAAAGTTTTTTTTTTAAAAAACTATTGAGCTAATTTAATTATTTTTATTACTAACTGTTTACAATACTAAAAGTTTGTTATCTCTAATGATGTCTGCGATCGACAAAATATACATATTAAACATTTATCAAACATTTAAATTTTAATCTAAAATGTAAATCAAAAGAAAAGCTAAACATGAGAAGAAAATTAAATAAGGTAACACAATTTTATGCTGGTAACAGAATAAAGTTACAGATTCTTAAAGAGATTGTGAAAACTTAACTTTTTTTTAAAAAAAAAAGATTTTTTTACAATAAACTCCTTCAAAGTTTAAAAAAATGAAACAAGTTTGGCTCTAACGTATTATCCCAACCATATAGGCGACATTGAATAAAACCGCTCAATATCTAAAAAATGGAATACATTGACTGGAGTATGATAGGCGTAGTCGAAATTAATATGTGAAACAAATAATTATAAATAAATAATAATTAATAAAAGGAAAAAACTTTTATTATTTAATTTCTTATTTTTATTTAATTTTATTTTTTTATATATTATTATTATTATTATTTGGAATGAATTTTATCATTGAAGAATTTGGTAAATCCCAGATTCGCATTTTAGTATTCGAGCTTGCCATATTAACGATGGTTAGACTTGGAATGGCGGCAAGCGAAGAAATATGAAACAAAGCACATGGTTGTCAATTCCGTGTCTACGACTCGTGCCAATTTGCACGAGTCTCTTTAAGAACTTTTATTCTTTTACCAGCAAAATATTGTGTTATCTTATTTAATTTTCTTTTCATGTTTAACCTTCCTTTTGATTTACTTTTTTTAGATTAAACACAGTTAACAGATTGGATTAAACAGTGTTTGCATTTTTGCGGTGTGTCAATTTGGTGAGTTCTCTTGAAAGATAGAATGGTTTCGGTAATACATAAATACACCAAAAGATTTTATTAAAAAGAATTTTGCCCCAAATATACATCAATTTTCTCCTTCGAATTCCTTAGAGGATATGTTCTTGACAACAAATAAAAAAAAAGAAAACTCTCTTTAACACAAACACACAAACTAAAAATCTATCGTTTTCATAATTATTTGAGTTCTATGTCTACAAATTCCCTTTTAGAATATTTCTTCAATTCTTATTCATACAATTCATTTTTCTTTCGTTGTTGTTATTCGCAACTGCGTTCGGAAACAATCGACTTCATTTATTATTCCATTCCCAATGCTATGCTGAAAGTTTTTTTCACTAACTGCAACTGTCAAGTAGGCAATGAATGTATCTAGCTCTTTCGAATTCCCTTAACTAATTAAAATAAAATCACTGATGCTATTTTCATTTTTAAAAAACAATGAGCGAAACTGGAAATTTCGTGGAAGAGTACAAAAGACCTTTGAGTTTGTGAACTTCCAATTTTTTTTCTCCAATTATTGTTTTTGATTAGAATTTTCTGTGTCCATTGGTTTAAATGTCCGATATTCGTTTCGCTTAATTAAATAGAATTAAAGTTACGGCATTTTTCAAAAATATATTCTTGATAACTGGAGAAAACTGGCAATTCAAATGTTAATCTTTTGTCTCTAAATTGAAAGAAAAGAATATACGTAATTAAAATCTTCCGAATAAAGTCACAGAAAAAAAGAGATGGATTGTGGGTAATTTGGAAGAAATCTGGGTACGTTAACGCACCACAAAGAGTTCATTACGAGAGAAAAATAAAATTGAAATTCATGAAACAAAAATACGCATTGTAACTTTTTAATTGAAGACAAGTATCATTATTTAGAAACATAATGCTTGTTTGAAGTTGCAAACGATTTTTTTTAAGAAAATTTATAATGCTTCCAATTGTTTGTTTTAATATGTAATTCTTTCATTCAATTAAAAAAAGGTAAAATTTCAAAATTTTGATTCTGTTTTTATGTTTTATACTTTTGTTAAAATAATTGAACTACTTTTTTAAAAATATTTAGAAGCGTTTTATAAAAACATTTTATGTGATGATATTAAAATACATCACTCAGGTATATATTCAGTTAAATAAAATATCACTGAGTTTGGAATTTTATTAAAGCCAAAATATTAGTAAAAAGAACGTAAATTCTCTATATTTTTATATTGTTTTTTTAATATTTTAAAAGTATATGTAACGTATGCACATTTCAAGAAAAATCATACAATATCCAAAACAGCATAATTTTTCAACTTTTTAGCAAATTATATAAAATCTTTTCAAACTTTTAATCTGCATATTTTTTCTTTTTCTCTTTTGAAATTCAAGGGTAACATAACTAATAGTGTAAAATCAATTTAGATATTTCTGTTTAGCACCAAATGCATTTCAGATCTTTATGTTATTCGTACAGTAAAATGTTATATTGAAAAGATATCTAACGAAAAAATGAGTTTTTTTTCTTGTATAAATCACACTTGTTGTATTGCCGTATTTTGTACACCACTATGTTTATCTCGATACCTTAAAATTATGTTTCTTTGATTTGATTTTCTATTGAGTGTGGGTTCTTATAACCAAAGGATTTTCATGTTGCCATGGATTATTGGATATATACAGTGGGCCACAAAAGTATTCGTACACTTGCAATTTCTTATGAAATTTAATGATTTCGACTAATAAAAATTAATATATTGTAATTGTAATTTTTTTATGATATCCGCAACTTGTTTTTAATGGAATGACATAATTAATTTTTTAAAAATAGTATAACTATTTTTTAAAAAAAATTAATAATCAAAAAGCTATTAAAAAATTACGCCACAAAAGTCTTCGTACACTTAACAAAAATCTCAACTTAGCTTTATATAAATATCGTATTTCTTTCTTAATTTATAGTACTTAGTAGGATATCTTTTAGTGTCCACAACAACTTTTAAGCTTCTTGGTATAGAGTTTATCAGTTTTTTGTAATTTCTGCATCGATTTTCCACCATTCTTCTGTGATCATTGTGTTTACTTCATATTTTGAGTTTATTTGTCATGTTTTATTTTTTTTTTTACATCAAAATCTCACCAAATATGTTCTACTGGGCTAAATATTGAAGAGGTGTTTTCAGAAATTGGGGGCAGTTATAGAGAAACCAGTGGCGTACATTAAGAGCAGTGCGCTTGGCGTCATTGCCCTTTTAAAAAATAAAGTCGTCTCCAATACCCAAATTTCGTGCGGATAATTTAAAATTTCTCTTTAAAATATTTAAATAGAGTTCATGATTCACTATACCATCAAAAAATACCAAATTACCTAATTCTGAGGGCAATTTACACCTCCACGCCAGAACACCTTCACTTCTATGCTGAAGAATGGAGGTGGAGGAGTTCTTCTATATTTATATAAAGCTAAGTTGAGATTTTTGTTAAGTGTACGAAGACTTTTGTGGCGTAATTTTTAGTAGCTTTTTGATTATTAATTTTTCAAAAAAATAGTTATACTTTTTTTAAGAAAATTAATTATGTCATTCCATTAAGAACAAGTTGCAGATATAATAAAAAATTACAATTACAATATATCAATTTTTATTACTCTAAAACACTAAATTTCATAAGAAATTGCAAGTGTATGGCCTACTGTATATATATATATATATATATTTATATATATATATATATATATATATATATATATTTATATAAATATCAGATTTTTTTCTAAGGCAATCACGCTAACATATGATAAATTTACTGAATTAGAGTTTAAAAAAATGGGCAGCTAAGCAAATACATATTTGTAATGAAGATAAACTCTGAGTTTTTTTCCTCTAGTAAAATAAAATGAAAACTCTGTGTTTGAGGTTTTTGCATTACAGAAAATGAAAGCAAAATTTTTTTTAAATGTTCATTTCCTGCGTTTTATATTAATCAAAGAAAAAATAGTTGCTACAAACTACCCCAATGCCAGCGTAAATCTAGGTATTTAAATAGTTATTTATATAGAGATGTGCATTTGTACAAGAAAATGACCAGTTAAGAACAAAAAAATGACCAAGTTTTTTTGAAATTGTACAATTGAAAAGATAAAATATATTTTGAACAGGCAAATGAAGAAGACATTGAGGATTACTAAATGTTAGCATTTTTCTAACTGTTAGCAAAATCATATTAGAGTTTTTAATACTAATAAATTTCATTAAAAATATTTTTTGTAAATAGTTTATTATACTTTTAAGTACAAAAAAATAGTGCTAAAAATTTTTTAGTTTCATAAATGGAAGTAAAAAAATACCTTTTTTAAATCGATGAAATAAAACACGTTTAAATTATTAATTCATCTGATGCCAACGTTAATTTCATGTGGAAGTTAAGAGACCAGTTTCTATCCAATATCTATCATCCTCTTCAAATGACTGGAGTTCAGAATTAAGAGGTATATCAACAGGATTCAACATATTCTTACTAAAATAGGTTAATAAACATTCGATATGAATACTTAGTTAATTCCAGTAAAGAATTCTCACGAAATTTTTTAAGGGGAGTTGGAAATCTCTTTCTCTGTCTATATTGACAATGTTAAAGTGGCTGTTTTCCATGTACATTTTCTCAAATTCTGTTATATGTATAGGTTTGAAATTTTTTTTCATACAATTAAAGTACATCTTTCTCATTATACTGAAATGAGCTTTTAACTAATTTTGAATTTTTTAACTATTTATGGATATTTTATCAAACATTGCGAAATTTGACACATTTTTCACATAAAAAATTTGTAAAAAATAATTTTTTGAGTTTTTTACAAAAAACTTATTTTGGTATATATTAGCCATCCTTATATGAATATATCGTCAAAAATTTGCATACCTGTGAACAGTAGCTTCTCAGAAAAAGCACATCGAACATCAAAATTTACATTTTGAGATAAATTGAGTTTAATGTGTACAGTGAGACTTCTAATCGGCTAGGAAATAAAAAAATAAAAGTCTCAATTACAATAAAAGATACATGTGTTGGTTTATATCAGATGTTCAACTTTTAAGCAAAAACGAAGTACTTCGTTTATATTTTTCGCCATTCATATGGGCGTGGCTCAGTTTCAACGATTTTTTAAAAATAGGTTTTAATGGCTTCTAATTACCGAAGAGGTTAACGTAAGTTATTTTTAGGAAGGTTAAAATCTATACAATTTTTAAAAATGTAAAAACCTCAAATGGTCAAAAAAATAAGATTTTAGCTTTCCAACTGCCCTTAATTAAAAAAATTAAACTCATTATGATTGTGCTGTAAATTATTTTGAGTCAAAAATTGTTTCATTAATTTTTTTACCGTATTCACTCGAATATAAGCCGCACTATTTTTCCCAATTTTTTAAGGCTACTGAAAATCAGGTGTGGCTTAGAATCGAAGGCAAATCATTTATTGGATAGGAGAAATTGTGTTTCTAACCCTTTCAAAAGGAGAAATGTAATCGTCTATTCTGGCCACTTTCATCCATAACTTATCCCATTCCGAGGTTTATCTCCAGTGTTCAGTCTATTCTAAACAGAATTCCCTGCTCGTATTTAGGATATATTTTGTATATTTGAATATATACATAATTTTTATCACCGAAACATCAAAGATATCGATAACAGCATCATGACGCAAGAATGAAAGGGGAGTTAATTTTATAACCAGAAAAAAAACAGAACCGGAGCAGTGACCACTGAAAATTTGACACGGATAAAATCAAATATCTATCGATGTCGTAAGCAAAACAATATAATTTTTGCTTGTAAGACGTTCAAGAATCTTTAATAATTATTTTACATTCTTCTACAACAAATTATGTTTAAAAAATGTTGCGTAACAAATGGATTGGATGGAGAGGAAGAAGACATCGTGTGGGAAAATGGCGACGTCAGCACCAATTCAGAAGTTAGTTGTAACAATGAGTGTGATGAACAATTTTTTTGAAACATGGTACTGAAGGTTAGAGTAATTATAGGTTCCTGTATGTATTTTTTGGGAAGTTTTTAATACAGGCAAAAAAAATAATTAATTATTAACATCTTATAAATTATCATTAATTTTTTTTTAAAAAAAAATTAAGTATCGGATATTAGTGAAATTTCCACACAAGTTTTTAATTGTTTCTCAAAAATGTGTAGAGAACTGGGGTGTGGCTTAGAATCGATGGCAGCTTAGATTTTAGTAAATACGGTATTATATATTTTTCTTCTGCAAAAAAAAGAGGGGGGATTTTCTCCTGTTCCTTTTGAATAAAAATGTATTGCTACGGTCTTGTACTATTTTAAACACAAAATTCCTATTCCCGCATCATCTGTTATTAAGGTATATTAATTGCTCTTCCATATAATTGGAGGAGTAGGAGTTCCATCCGATTCATTAAACATTGAGTACTTATATTGATTTACTATATACGGATGAAATTTTAAATCGAAATGACCGTTTTCAATATCAGTCTTTATATTTTCTTATAATTTCGGGAGGCTTGTCTTCTGCAGAAAATTTTGCCATAACGACATCATAGTGAATAGGGACTCTTAACTTTGTTAGATGTGGGTCTACGATAAGGGTCGGTTGCAAATAACTCCCACACCCAAAATGTATCTTTACTTACGGGGCATTTGTTTTCTACGGCGTTGGAGTTGGCGTTTGATAACATATTAGGTGTCTGACTAATACGTTTTTGTCTTTTCCTCCTATCCACACCTTTTCTTTCAACACTTATGATTCGTCGTTTACTGCTTCTAACACATTCCAACCTAGCCTTTCCACCCTTTCTACCATGTATATTTTCAAATATTTGCCAATTCGTAAATGAATCGATATGGTTATATATTTTTTTTACAGAATTAATCCAAAATTTTAAATTTGTATATAAGCCTAATAGGAAAATAGACCTGTAATTTTCAATATTTCATCATAAGGTGCACCTGTTACAAAGCAGTTAAAATGAATGGAATATTTTTCAATTAGACTGCTGTAATTCAAGAAGCCAACGATGATAGTTTCATTTCTGGTAACCTTATCAGATACAAACACATATTTTCTAATTCGTTAGCTATACTGTGTACACTGTGTTAGTACTACTCTCTGCGTCATTTTTCTTCTTTTTTTGGAAAGAGAAATTGTTTTACTGCAACTGGTCCACCTAGTTTACTTGACATAAAAGAAAAACTCGCTACATTATGAATATATGCATTCTGATATGCCCATGAGTGAAAGTAAATTTTAAAAGCGGCTCGGATTCTTTATTTAACGTTTTAGAATTTGTGACTTTTTTAATTTTAGGGGGTAAAAGGGTTGGATTCCCCATTATAGCAGTGTTTCTCACACTGTGGGGCGCGCCTCCCTGGGGGGCGCGAGCATATCGAAAATAAAAGGTTAAAAAAAATTAATTTACTGGAATGAAAAAAACAAAATACTTTCTGATATAATAAAAAAATACAGATTTGCATTGATATGATTTATATATATCATCTGGTGAAAAAAGATCATCAAAAATAAAAGATTCTACTTTGAACGCTCATTAGCTATCTTTGATCCTATAACTAAATAAAAAAATATATTTTGTTTGCTTTGCTGTAATATTACGATGAGAGATTTTTTTATTACGTTTCTTTTAACATAAAATATTACTTTTGCTGGTTTTCGAACTTATGGTATCCTGCATCCCTTTTTTTAGGGAAGTTGTAAATTATATAATTCTGTTGCGCTTTTTTTTCATAATGTGAAAGAGTTTTATGATACATGGATAAGCATATTGAGCACTTTGAAGGATTAATTGGCCAAGATTTAT
>BMAV01005982.1:20416-106062 GCA_019973955.1 Trichonephila inaurata madagascariensis
AAGTGCATTATTATTGCATTCAGTAATTTATTAATGTATAAGGGGGCGCGATAAAAATTGTGATTGAAAAGGGGGGCGCCAGTATTGAAAGTTTGAGAAGCACTGCATTATAGAATTAAAAGATTGAAATAGCTTGTGTTTGTCTAACGAAAAATATGTATCTTTTTAAATGATTTTCTTATAATTTTTTCGAAGATTAATGGATCCGTAAATAAATCACCTCCTTTTCTTTAACTTAAAAAAAATTCCAATAATTATTTTACTTGTACATGTACATATACTAAGTTTATGTTTTTGTTAAGTTACATTTTTCAATTTCTATCGTAAAATGAAAGTTTTTTTTCAAATTTTTGTTAAAACTGTATATTGCTCTGCTTTTGGATATATCACCGCCCTGCCAGTATGGTGGATATGACCCTCGGCTTGAAACCGAGTGGGTTCGGATTCGAATCCTTAGTAAGTTATATGTTGGGGTGTTATATGCTGGGATCACATATCATTTGTAATAAATGTCTACATTCTTCTGTTTGTATTGTATGTTTCTGTTCTTTCACTCACAATTCATATGTATCCCAGGGGGAAAACACACGACAACAACAATGGATATATCGTAAATTATGTTGATAATTAGCATTCAATACATATTTTTAAAAAAATATTTCACATTTCCTTGATTCCTCACGTATTACGAAGAACAATACTTTATCAAATTAAATATATTCTCTAGAGAGAGAGAGGCAATTAATCATGAAAAATATTTTCAAATACTTTTAAAAAAATCCAAGGCTAGTCTTACTAAAATATATAAATATCGCAATTTTAGTATCTATTCTAATTTAAGGCTAACAGATAAAAAATTACACATTTCCATTAAATTTTTTATACAACTCTTAAAGCATGACAATAACGATGGAAATGTTTTAAAAATAACATTTCTTTTAGCATTAAGCTTTTAATCCGCTACTCATGTTTATACGTTTTTTTTTTTTAATTTAGGTATAATCCCTAAAATGTTACATTATTTGTGGAGCATGGGAAAATAAACTTAAAGCATTAATCCCGCTTGGGTGTTGTAATTGCTTGAAAGGAGAAAAACAATAGCATTTTATTTGCATGTTTCTGAGTCATTTTAAATGTTATTATAAACTCTTATCAATAAAAAGGGTTTTGAATTCATTTAGACTCTCTTATAAATATTTAGTATAAAATTTTTAAAATTAAACTGCATGTAGAATGAAATATTTTCCTCAATTGTTTCTTTTATTTCTTAAAATTTTAAGTTAAATTTCATTTTTAATGAATGTAAATTAATGTATAAGGGTGTGTTTGTGTGTAAGTACATAGAATTAAACAGAAGTTATTTTTCTTTGTGTTGCATGCGTTTAGGTCCTTTCTGTACAAAAAAATTAAATTTAACAAGTAATATAAAAAAAATTTAGTTAATTCCCCTAAATAGATAAATAAAGAATTTTTTTTATTTTAACTATTTTTTATTAAATAGTTACAATTATAAATATGCATATACATATGACAGAATCACAACATTAAGTGGTAATTAATTTTTATTTATTATCATTAAAGTATCGTATTGTCATCCAAAACAATCGTGTTTATAAAATTTTAGTTCAACTGAATGCATTAAAACGTGAGAAAAAAAAACCTTTTCAAGTTTTGACACAAATCGCCAAAATGTTCGATAATTTGCCAAAATGATGCCAACTTGGCTGTATTTGTAATTCTTTAAATAATTAGTTTTTATCAATTAATTTTTTAATTATAATTAAATTATTGTATTGGCATCCAAAATAATTGTGTATTTAAAATTTCAGCTCAATTGACCGCTTTAAAATGTATTTTATTAATGACTGAAAATTCCACCAAGATAAATAAATAAATAGAGAGTGTGAGCTAATAGTAGGAATTGAAAAAGAAAAGCTATTGTAAGAAACTCAATTTAATATGCTTGCATTTTTTTAAATATTCTTACAATTCAAACGTTTTATATCCTCTATTATTATTGTTTTCGGTTCGATGTTATACTTTTATTTAATATAAATCGTAAATGCACCTTTGATCTTTTTTTTTTCCTTCTAAATAATAAAACTGGATTCAAATTTCCTTAGATTTTACGTTAAGAATGGAAAAACAACATTCTTATAGCACATTCTAAAAATTCCATTATATGGTCGAAAATAAACAAAGTATAAGTATAAAATATATAAATTTCAATCTCTTAATATTATATACAATTTCGAATTAAGCGGCAAATGTTTAGAAAAAAGTTCAAATATCTTAGCATTTTTTTTAAAGGATTTTTTCGTGGATTTTCGACAAATTAATACATTTTGTAAATTGTTTTCTTGTCAAAAAACTTATTTAATGCAATAATTCAAAAATTTCATTTTAGAAAATTTAAGTTTATGTTTATTTGAGATTTATTGCGAGTCATTCATTTAAAATTTCTTTTTTAATAATGGCATCAACTTAACGTAATATTTTAGGGTGCAATTATATTTTTTGAACTGTATTCGACACATTTTTTTTGTTTTCAAATTACCGAAAATGTTGTAACGCTGTGAATATAAGACGATTAACAAAATTTATTAAATTATGGTTCTTAAACGTGCCTATAAACGTGGCTCAAAATTACAAAGTTCGCTGCTACCAATAGCATTATAATTGTTTGATTATGGTACGTATAGCACAAACACATATTAAATGTCAAATGCTTTGAATACATTTGAAGAAAGAATCAACTGTAAAGCTGAAATTAAATTTTTAATACAAAAATTATGGTAACTAGGGAAATATCCCCTGTCTGCCCAAAAGTGAACCAAATTACACAACTGTTCATACTCATTGCTCAAATTGTAAAAATGTAATTTGCGTCTATTTTGTAGTTCTATTTATTTCTTCTTTCTTTTCGTAAAATTCATTCTTGGAGCTACCCTTCAGTTCTCAAATTATCCCTGAAGCTATTTTGTCCGTCACTTCATTGATAAAGACCACTGATTTCGATAAATCTGCATCTTTTACAGCTTCCTGGAAAGTTGAGTATTTAGTTGACTTTTGTTAGGTCTTCATATGAGACAACGCCTTTCTTGTCACGTAAAGATTCCAGTCCAGGCAATCGATGCGATATTTTTCTGCGCGGGCTTAAAAAATGTACTATCGCAATCGCATTGGCAATATAATGCGAAAAGAAGTACATGGTTGTCATTTCAGATCGTGCAACGCATGTGAAATCGGGTTTGTCAACTTGGCGAGTTATAGGGAACGTTGTACTGTTGCGATAGTATGTAATAAATTTATTACAGAATCACAAAAAACGTTTTTATACAAAGAGAGATGTTGATATATTTTAATTTAAATGTATTTCAGCATAAATTCAATATGAAAGTACTAAACTCACACAGAACTCTCGATTATTCACATTCTCATCGCAGAAAAAAAATATTTAATCAATATTACAGAACCCCAAAATAAATGAATCCAAACAAAGTGACCTCCGAGATGCCTGGATCATTGAGACTCAGAAATCCATCTCTGAAAGAAACGGAGTAAGAACTAAACAAAGAAAAGGAAGCCCCAAACCGAAAAATAAACAAAATCATAATTTGCTTTTCCTTTAATTATCCAATTAGTGATCCAATCATATTGTTAGCACATCTTTCGATGGCATTCATAAAAATAAGTAAATAATTCCTGAAATAATTCGTGTCCTGGAACATGATTTGTTTTATATTCTTTCTCGTTTTCTGTTCGAGTTGATATCTGCCCTATAGCATATCTTTAACAATTATAGCTCATTCTGCTCTTTTCAGACAATCTACTATATTTAAAAGATACCCCAAATGGGTTTTACAAACAAATAAAACAAGCTATCTTAGAATTAATTTAAATGCAAGGAAATGAATGCTTTATTTTCCTAAATAAACAAAAGGCACCGAACAGATCTGTTTATCGCTTTTTTAATTGGGAAATGAACATTTTAATTACTTTAAGATTTGTAATTAAAGATTTTGATTTATTTTGCTTTGGCAAAGTTTGTTATGCATTTATAAATCGTTGAACGTATGCAAAAATGCCATTATGAATTAGTGAAATTAAACTACAAATTTTTGCTGAACGATATGATTATGTATATAATATTACTTTTTAAACTGATTTTTTTCAAGAAAATATTAGTTCTTTGAAGGAATGTAATTTTATGTCCAATTAAAAACTTTTTTTTTAAATTTTGAGTATATAATGCTGGATGTGTACTTCATTAAGCTCGGTGCACTTATTGGGTCAAAATTCACTTTTCTAATATTATTAGGCGTCGCTTTTATGGCAAAAGTAAAAGAATACTCTTGAACCCGCGTGCATTTTAGTCGGGATTTTCTCTTTTCTTTTGATTGCCATTGTTTATCATTAAATATATTAATTCATGGGATAAAAAAATTCATATACTGGTTGTTATTCTTAAAAGTATAGTCGAACCTCTATATTACGAATTTTTCTATACTGCGAACTTCTTCCTGGAACCTTGAACATATCACGATTTTCTTCGTAAAATAACCTCTCTATAGCGAAGTGCATTTTCTAAATAACGAACTTTTTCTTTTGTGATTAAATTTTTGTTCTCCCTTTTTTAAAAGTATTTCTGAAAAAATTTCGAGTTATTCTCTCTTTAATACATTCTATGGTGGTCATAAATCTTGAACTGGTTTTATAAGATCCTAACTTGCCGAGATCAATAGAGTTCTGGATGTTTTATCCAATAAGTGCAACCTCTAACCACCACTGCCCAGTTCACTAGAAACATCTTCGATATCCTCTTTCACCCTCAGTGGATTTGTCCCATGTTCCCGTCTTCTAATTATAAAATAATGTATGTTTAATATTACTTGTATGCTTTAAATTATAAAATGTCCTTAAAATTCTTTAATTTTAGTATAAATTATCTTCTTAATATTGAAAATAAAGTGAATTCTTCGACATTCTTTTCCTTGCAGTTTTTCTTTCTTTTTTGATGGGTAAGATATATAAAATAAACATATATTAAATTTAAAAAAAAAGGTGTGAATAATTTCTTTTCTTATAACATAGTGTTTATAAATTTAAAATTTTTTTATGTATTATAAAATGTATTAAAAGATGAACCTCTATATAACGAATTTTCCATGTAACGAACTTTTTCGGGGATTTTGCGACTTCGTTATATAGAGGTCCGACAGTATTAGAAATAAAATATATTTGAATAAATTTTTAAAATATTGAAATTATTCATCTAATTTTTAAGCATTTGTCTGTGACAATAATATGCATGTGTATTTTCGCAAAAGAAAAATAAATTATTAGACTCTTTTCAAAATTACAAAACAATATGTGATGCTTATAATGTACGAAGTAATGAGCAATTTTAAAAATTATTTCTTTACGTAATATTTTATTACCAACGCGTTTATACTTTGTCAAAGCTAATTTATACTTAAAGAATAAATGTAGTATTTCACTGTAACAGAGGTATAAAAATAGTTCGTGGCCGCGGTAGCCCAGTGGTATAGGTATCGGATCGCGGCATGCCTTGTCACGAGTTCGAGCCCAGTACCACTAAAGACCCGCCGTGTAGGGCAACGATGCACGTTAAATCTGTCGAGAGCTGAAACGTCCTCCCGTTGGTGTGGTGTGGTAGTTAGGAGAGGAGGTGCCAGCTCAGGTGTCGTCCACGTCACTTGACCATGGTTCAAAATTACGTGGTCCGTCGCCAAAAGCCCTCGAGTAACTGAACAGTGCGACGTTAATATTCAAATCAATCAATCATAAAATGGTTCTTGATATCAATATCCTCTGCTTTAGAGCAGTGATTCTCAAAGTGATCTATATCGATCCATAGGGGTCAATGACGACCTGGAAGGGGTCCACGTCAGCGAAAGCATAATTTGAGGGTCTATAGAGTGTAAATGGGGGGTCAACGGTAGTGACTCTACTCAAACCAGATCGTGACTGAAGAAAATTTTAAAAGAGAATTTAATCAAATGGAAACCAGATTTACCTATTTAACAGATTTATTTACTAAATTTAATGAAGCAAAAAACCATTACTTCACCGTTTCTTGCTAGAATTGAGCTAAGAATTATAATATTTTGTCTTGAATTTTCCCAGTTTCTAAAATTGTCATAGTTAATTTGCCTGGAAATTGACGTTTTAACCTACGTTCAACATTTAAATACATTTTATTCAGATTTTGAAACTAGGTTTGGGAATGCTTTGACTATGGTTTTAGCACTGTAGGGGGGCAATGAATTAATATGGTCACATTGAAAAAAATTTGCCAGATTACAAGAGGAACTGATTGGAATAGGCACTAACAAATATCTTAAAGTAAAGTTTATAAATTTCTTTTATAACTAATGAGCTGCGCATCAGTGTTTTACCATTGCAGACCTAGTACATTTCCCAGAAGCTGGTATATCTTTTTAGTACGGCATCATATATGCTGGTACCAATCGATGCAAAAAATTTTGTTTCCCAGTTTCAGATACCTGAGTTCTGACAATACGAACCTGTACTAAGATTTAATTTTGCCGAATGCACCCAAGCCAAACAGACACTTTATGTGCCTTTTACACGCCGTATAATCATAGTATATGGTCACTGTCGATTTTCTGCATCATGAAGATCCACAGACGTGGGCTGGGGTCGAACCTGCAACCTTAGATGCAGAACAGCGACAAACCAATCACGTCACCCAGCCGGCATAGTTTAGAAACAAGTACCGACAATTTTGGCAGCACCAAATTCCTCCATCCCATTAAATGCAATTGTTTGTTGCTGAGTTACTTTATATAATTTATTTTATGAATGGATTAAATGTGTATATAAAATTAAATCAATACAGTTATATATTAATTTTAATTTAATTAATTAACAAGGGTGTCTTAAGTTTTAAACACAATACTTCACTACAGTTAGAAGTTTAAATCTTTCAAAGTAAGTAGCTGTATGCCAGCTGTCAAAAAACATTTAAGTTGATAAATTTGCAAAAATAAAATAAAAGTTAGTGGGGGCTTACCCCAAACCGAAAAACATGATAAGGGGTCTATGAGGCAAAAGAAGTTTAGGAACCTCTACTTCTGAGGTATTAAGTTAGTGCTTCAAAATATATCTCATATGAAAATCATCTCAATTGCAATAATTATTGTAACATATTTTAGAATCATTTGCACGTTGTCCATTTCATAAATATTGTTATAAGCCTAAACATATAAATAATTATTTTTTACACAAGCAATATACTTCTGATACTGGTTCTATATCAAAAATATAGTTCACTTTGTCCTTTTTACTGTCCTTACAGTACAGTTAGGTACTATGAGAAACCATGCGAATGTATCTTTACTATTTTTTGGGGGAAAAAACCCCAGTCTCAAATTTTTTTTTTTATTTCTAGACGATAAAATGAAAGTTATTTTGTTTGAAAAAGAAAATATTCATACAGATACATTTCAAAAACGAATAAACATCTATTAATACCATAAATAAATTTGGCAACATTTTAAACAAAGTATAAAAGCTTAGTTTGCCAATAACACAAACTTACTTTTAATTTCCTGCCATATACATTTAAGAGAAAAAAATATTTTTTAAATTAAATTTATGCAACAAGAAGCTTTAGATCGTTGTATAAAAAAAAAAAATAAATAAAATAATGTTTATTATTATTTTTTTTTTTTGCTGTGATTAACATTTTTCTGAATATTTTCTTTTCATAATTCCGTTATCATTCGTTTTTGTCACAGCGTTTTAATTAAAAAGTTGAATATTTTAAGAGTTTGACTTAAAAAAGAACAGTCAATCAGACAGCTTAAGTAAGATTAATTTATGTTTTAGTTATTCTTTTCATTACTCTAACAAAAAAGAATTCGGAAATCTTTATTTTTTGTCCCTTAAATCTTATTCTTTACAGTTGAAAAGTTAATACTTTCTAATTTTGATAATGAATAAACTTACCTTTAAAGTCATTGAAGGATATTTCTCAGAAAAAAATAGGCAAACTGAGCTTAGAATTTTAGCTTTTTCACCCAAAAAAATATTCCATAAATTTTTATAGTCATTACATATAAAGTAATTTTTAGAGTTTATTTTCTTTAGAAATTTGTATTCAGCAATGATTTTCTTCTAAAATTATTAAAAAATAAAATTGTTTTCATCTTTTATTTAATCAAAAACCGTAATCCTTAGGTTGATAAAACGCTTTAATCTGTTCTCTATGTAATCAATAATTAATATTTAATGAAAGAGTATGAAAAGGACTCTTTTTTAAAAACACTGTTTTTATCCAAACTTGATTTTACTTCTTTTGAGTATAAAGATGCGTCTAACTATCAAATATTCTCAGTTTTAAGATAAAAATCATTCGATTATGTCGAATATATATTTAAAAAAGGCAACATGTCGAAGTCATTAGGTAATGAAAAAAATATGGACATAATGCTTGATGCTGAGGTATGTGTAAAAAGACAAAAATTAGGATGAGTAGAAAATTTTATATTTATAAGAGGCTTACTTATATATAATTTACTTCAGCTACATTAGTTCCAATTCTCGAGGAGGATGCTTAAAATAATAAAGAAATTTCCCATTATAGCATTTATTTTAAAAATAATGTAATCATATAAAGATGTATAGTTAAAAAAATTATATATATATATATAATTATAAAATATAGTTGTGCCTATGCATATCTTACAAGGAGAGGGCACGACTAAGGAAATTCATTTGGGATCGAGACTTGGTGTAATAGTAGTACTCTTTTAGGGTGTTAACCCCTCAATGTAATTCCTTCGAATGGCCTGTCAATTCGGAGAAATCAGCCTTCGAAATTCATGCTTAGCTTTTATACGGGGTGTTTTAATTTTTCCGCAACGAGTTCGTAGCTTGATTGGTAGTCATCATACTTTCTATACTGGAGGTTAAGGTTCGATTCCACGCGATCAATTTTCCTCAGATTGTTCATTTAATTATTTTTAATTAAATAAATTTATTTATAGAAAGTTTATTAAATATTAATAATGTATGTAATTAGTGATTATAATAAATGTGATTGATTAATTGTAATAAATATTAATTAATTAATTAGTGAGTATAAATAGTGTTTTAAATTAATTTTAATAAATAATAATTAATTTACTAATTTTAATTATTAATAATTTTTATTAATAATTATTTTAAATATTTTATTTAATAACTTCAAGCACTTTAAATATTTTAATTAATAATAATTTTAAATATTTTTAATTGATAATATTTTTAATAATTTTACTAGTAAAAATTTAAATTATATATTTAAAATTTTTATTTTTTAAAATTTAAAATAATTATCAAAAATATCATTTAATGGTTAATAAAATAACATACGAAATGAAGATTAATTTGATTAAAAATGAATTAAATGAATTGAAGAAACTTTGATCGCGTGAAATCGAACACTAACAACATAAAGCAGGAACATTACCGACTACGAACTCGTGCGAAAAATTAAGGCCCCATGCGCGAAAAGCCAGCATAATTTCGAAACTGTCTCACTGGCCATTCGGTGAGGAGTTAGCACTAAAAACGCAAGTCTCGATCTAAATGAGCACCGCCCAGTCATACCCTTAGTAACAACGTAAGCTTAACATTTGGTGTTCCTGTTTTAAAGAGGGCTGAGAATAAAAAGAATTTTAAAAGCTATACAGTTTATTTAAATGTTTCATAATAATTTAAATATTATTATTAATAATATTTTAGTTATATTTAATTATTTTGATAATTCTAAATATTATTATATTCAAATGATAAAATACTCCCCCTCCCACACGTAGATAATTGTTAAAACTTGCATCGTGGTCATGCGTCTACACATTTTTGGTACGAAACAATAGAAGCGCGATCGCCTTACATTTTGGGAATGCGAAAAGCGAAGCACGATGGTTCTCCGAATTCAAACGGTTAACAGTCATGCATTTTTTTTAAATTTTACATCTATAATCAAATTCATGAAATTTTTCAATACAGCATAGTTTTACAATAAACCCAGAAGGGTGCCAACTCAAATGTCGTCCCCGTTCCTTAATCGATGTTCAAAAAAGTCCGTCACTAATAGCCCTTGTGTTACTTTAGAGCAGGGGTGGGCAATCTTTTTGAGAACAGTGCAGCTTTCTGATAAAAAAAAATAAAATAAAGTAAAAACAAACTCTCTATGCGCGTTCCACTTCAAACTTTTCTAACAAACAAGAATATAAGAAAGATCAAAAATTTTACCCACAGGCTTATTAGCAGAATTTAGTAAATAGAGCACATATTTTATACGATTACATACGGCGGTAGAATTTAAAAGCAAACATAAGCAAAAAGCCACGAAATGCATGATTTGAAGTTTTGCTGTTAATTTTTTTTTTCAGTTCAATCTATTTAGGTTAGATACAAAATAAAATGAGTAGCCAGAAAAAGTTAATTCTAAATAATTATTAAACAATCTAGTACACGATGCTTAATGTACTAGGTTTCAATTTTAGATTTTTTACTGAGTATTCAATTCGTAGAATTTTTTCATTAGGATTAGTTCTCGTAGATGCTAACAAAATTGGGTTGTTTTAGGTGTGCTTCAGTTTATCTTTTTCCTCCAAAATCAAAAAAAAAGGCAAAAGTGTGTTCACAAAAGAAGATATATGATGAACCACATTGGAAACGAACAATCTTTTCCTTGTAATCTTAGATTTTACTTTATTTTAAACGTCTTGTAGTACCAGTAAAAAGCTAAATTTCAAATCCTATCTTCATTCTTGAGAATCATGTACTCACTGGGCAGTCCATTGCTTTCTTCCAGGTATTTTAAAACACGCTGCCTCAAATACCAGATTCTCACGAATGCACTTCATTTTGGAAAAATACTTGCCTTACACAACAATGAAGGAGGTTATCTACATTATAATTTTCTATTTAATAATTTTAATTACCGTAAATCCGGCGTATAACTTGCTTAGGTATATAACACTGCACCACATACTTTCAAGCTGCATTTTTTTATTTTTAGGTATATCCGCCGTATAATAACTAGCGCACCCCATACACGAAGAAATCTGAAACATTGAGTATACATTGTATCTTATATTTTGAAGGCATTTATTCGAATTATTATTCCCAAATTTTTGAAAAAATGGGTATACTTCTAGAACTACATCTCAACACGGTTCATAAAAGCGAGTCATTTCTTTTAAATAAGCAGTATTTTCTAGATACAAATTATGAAAGATTTTTGTTTTATATTTCCGCTCTTTTGTTATTTTTGCAAAGCTATCGTTTTTATACCCGGCGTATACTTACTTGCACCTTAAATTTCAATCTTATTTTGTGTCTTAAAAGGTGCGCACGTTATACGCCGGATTTTACAGTAAGGATATTATTTAAAGTAAATTTGACGTTTTGTTTTCTGGAGACAACCACACCTTTCACACAATAGAACAGTAAAAAAAATATAACTATTATCTTTTAAATTTTCAAATGGCCAGTCTTCACTCTGTCACTCCTTTTACAAGCTCAGCCGTGACACACAATGGCGTAAGTTCCGCAGGTTATCAAGCTCGTTTTGTAAAGACTAGGATGAAAAAAGAAAAAGCTCCCGTTGATTATTATTGTCTCTAAGCAATACATGTTACTTCATTGAAATTATAATTACATGTTTAATTAGAAAAGGAACAATTTTACCAATTTTCTTTTCGAATTTTCCAATAATATTTAACCCTTTATCTACCGACGGTACTTATAAGTACCACTTACTTTAAAACTACATAGAATAACCATTTTTACGAATACTCTGACGATACTTAGCAGGAATATTCTTTTTAAGGTATCCGACCGTTCGAAACCGTGATTTAAAACCCTTAATAAATGGATAATTTTTGGTGATATTTTAGAGTGTGTCACTTATATCAACACATGTATAAAATTGTTTTTAAGGACATTTTGGCAAAAACGATTTGAAATTTAAATACAATATTTCGGCTAAAATTAACTTAGAATAAACCTTTTTCAAAATGTTCTCATTACGTGAAAAATGCTTCTATTATAACAATATTTTGCCTGTATATATCTCAGACCTCTGTATGGGACCACCAACTATGATTTTGAAAATTCACATTATTTTTCAGAGTTACACAATAATTTGAAGTAATTATTGGCGTTTTTTTCTTAAAATTTCTCCCCTCTGTTGTTGTAAAACACGGATAAACCCACTTCTAAGTCGTATATTTCAAAAATTCTAGTTGAGCCTCTGTAGAGAGATCTGAGCTATATACAGGCAAAATATTATTATAATAAAAGCATTTTTCACAAAAGGAGAACATTTTGAAAAAAGTTTATTCTATTTTTTGTAAGTTAATGAAAACCTTAAAAAAAATTTGGCTAATTACTTTAAGGAAATAGTATGTATAATTAATTTGACAGTTAAATATCTTTAATTCATTAATTAGCTCTAACTAATTAAATTTCCTAAAATTGAGTGTTTGGTTTATGTATATCCCTTGATTTTCAATGTAGTGATTCAAAAAATATTACATGAAAAAATCTTCAGTAAGTCATAATGCGGTAGATAAAGGGTTAAAGCACATTTCATTGCACTTTTTTTGAAAATGATTACTCTCTCTTTTGCCTTTTATTGTTATTTTTTCGCTAAAAAATTTAAGGTATCCGAACGCGTGCGGAGTAATTTTTAAAAAATAGTAAACTAAAACACTATACATGTTTTTTTCAGGAATCAGTATGTGTAAATCTTAATATTTAACTAAGAACATTCTTAAAAGATTATCTAAATTTTATAAAAATCACAATTATGAATGAAATTTTAGCAACATTTTTGAAAAACTCCAAAGCAATTAGAAAAGAACCAATATATTTATATCGGTAGAAGTATTTGTAAAAGAAATTACATGCGTTCGCCTAAAGAATGTACTAAAATTTTAATGTTTTATTCAAATTTAAGCATTTTAGAGCTTATCCAGTAAATATTTATGGTAAATATTATAATTTGCTTTGGCGAGACCATTATTTAAATAACGAACACAGTAACTCAAAAATTATTCATACAATATAAAAATATTTAGTATTCTTTAAAAATAATATAAATATCAGTTTCAAAAGTTTTGTAGAAAATACTTTCGCAACATTTTAAGATATATATCAGACTCGTCATTGGTAGATTTTAGACAATTTAATACTTGCATTTCTGGTAGATTTAAGACTCACTCCCCGGTTTTTTTAATTTTTAAAATTGATTTGTAACTTGGCTTTTAGGTGGCAGAAGAAATAAAGCCAAGCATGTTTTTGTGTGAAACAAAAATAATTGTATTCAATGAAATAAAAAAACAAAAATATGTGTTTTTGACCAAATTGGATCATTTAACGTGTTCGGATGCCTTAGCTTCACAACTGGGTATACAAACTTTTCACTCCCCAGAGAATATATTTTTGTGTTTGTGCTATTTCAAAAATTTCTTTTACATAGCATTGCGTTGCGATTACGTGCCGAAACTTCATATTTGTTTCCACAGTTTATCTTTTCCATACATTATTTCGTTGCTTTTCTGGAGCAAGCTTCATTTTATTATTATATATACAAGCAAAACAAAACAAGTCAAGATAGAGGAGAAACTTTGGCGGAATGAATCTAGAATTGGGTTTTGTGTGAAAAAGCTTTATATCCCGATGGCGTTGATGGGTGGATGTGGAGCGGAAAATAGAATTACGCACCACTAAACGTCTCAATCCCCGGTAAGGCGCCAGTGAATCTTCCCTGCTGCAATTGCGCGTTCTTTCACGCTTTTATTCCTCTTGATTCATTTTGGTTTCCGAACATTTTGCTGGATTCAGATTTTAACGGGGATTTTCACCAATACGGCATTTGCCTGCGAAAGGTGTAACTCTTCATGAAGCGAGTTAGACGACAAAAGCAAAGCAGTTAAATGTTACACTAATAGGGTATTATTGAAAATATAGTTACGGCGGTGCTCTCAAAGTTTCAATATTCGTGACTCAATATTCAATCGTAATCTAACAATGTGGTATTGAATGCAGATAGTACTATATTTTGATACTTAAACTACGATACGACTTTTACCTCTTTATATGTCACTGGCATTATATAAAGCGTCTCACTCAAGGTACATAAACACTTAGACTGATATATATACGTCTTTTCGAAATTTCGTCTCTTTTCTGTGTACTAGCCATCATAAAATTGTCCAAAAGATTTGAAAATGAATAAAAAAGGACTGGCAGTATTTGCGTTTGAATTTACTCATCTGAGGGCTCTTTTATTTTATTTATTTATTCCCTTTTCTGTGTGTGTGCCGTAACTATTAATAAGGCAAGTTAGGAGTTTTGCAAAATACTTTAAATTCATCCGAATGAGTATTCAGAAATTTTTCTGCCTGATTTTTATACTAGCGACTGTCCGTGCTGATTAGTGATACGTGAAACTTCGTTTGGCTGAAATTCGGTAAAGAATTATTCACGCCATAGCCGCTAGAGCCACGAAATATGTGACCTTGATGGTATAGAATTCTGCAATACTTCCAGAATAAATGTTGTTTTATTTGTTATATCAGAATGTATTTTGTTTTGTTTTACTTTCAAATAAGTAAGGTACTTTTAAAAATAATCTTTTACTTTTTACTTTTCAATATGCTCGCGCCTCCCTCACGTATAATTGTCACGCCCCACAGTTTGAGAAATACTGAGTTACGTTGATTCCTAAAATAGACTCAACTGAAATAGATTCGCAATTAATTTTGCAATAATTTGAAGGGAATATTCAGTATACAAGAGATAACTTCAGACATTTTATACAGGGATACCTTCATTTTCAAGGTCTTAGCAAGTTCTCAAGCGTGTTTCTCTTAACTTAAATTTTTGGGGTTTCTTTATGACGTGTTTGGTTTGGGAACTCATCTTGTAAATTGATAGATTCAAGCAGGCGTTACTATTATTTGAATGCTAATGTAATTGAATAGACAGAAGAGAAGGAACCGGTTGGTGGAAGATTATTGCAAATACCAAGAAATGCCATTGAAAGCGTTTATTACAATACCTGTCTTACTTTGTCACGACCGGTCGCGGATGTGAAGGGGTTCGAAGCGAACGTATCTATGAATAACTAATTTTATTCAACTTTTAACACTTTAACAACTGAAACCAATAATAACTCTTAACCAGACTTTATATAACAACATTATAGAAGGTATTTATCTTTCTTAAATATCTTTGTATGATCCGTCTTTTCTACATCAGCGGTGTAAACTTACGACCTCACGGATAGTAAATTCATTATTTAATCCACTTGAGATTTTTAATAGCATTCTTTAGTGTAAATATAATTATAAGAAATTGCGATCACAAAAGAACTAAAATGGAATGTACCTGGTTCCAATAAAACAGAAACTATTAATTGCTTAACCAAATTATGAAGCATTGGTAAACCATTATAGAATAAACAAAAACTGTAGGCAGTGCTTCTCAAACTTCCAATGTTTGCCGCCAATTTTCAATCATAATTTGCATCAGCGTCCTCCTCCATAAAATAGCGATGTATTAAATTCAATAATACTATGACGTTAAGCATACACTTTTGACTTAAGCCTCTTGAGAAGCCCCAACGTATATAAAACGTCTCGCTCAGCCACTTTCAATGATTTTTATTGCCTCAGACGTATACATACGTCTTTTAAAAGTACGATCTTACTGCTGAACTACTATCATAAAATTATTCCAGAAGGCTTTAGAAAGCAATAAAATGACCTTAGGCGTGTTTGAAAGAATTTATACTTTATTTCAGAAGGATTTGATTATTTATTCGCCTCTACCACGTACCCCCGTAATACACCACATGCGCTTACATATAGGCTAAACGGGGGCATTGAAGAGCTAATCGTATAATTTTTAATCGGCATTTAAGAGATTAAATATAAAGCCAGCACAAATTATCAAGATAAGTGTGTATTTGGCATATGTTTTTATATACATGACACACAAATCATATAGGGTCATAGTAGAGGTATTAAACACATTAATAGCAGCCATTGTTAAGTTAATTATAAAACAGATTGCACATTGCCCAACTGATACATTTATAGGGTGTAGTAAATAAGTGTTTTTATTTTTATTATGTCAGAATGTATTTATTTGTTTGCACTTTCAGTAGTTAAACAATTTTTAAAATTTTCCGACTTTTTTCAAGAGGGTTTTAGTGATACTCCCCCCTCGCAGGGTTACTTGTGACGCCCCTAGGGGGCGCTTGATTTGAAAACACTACTCTGCCGGGAGCAAACAAGTAAATGGATTAAAATTGTACAAACTTTTAACATGCTCATTCATTTTGAGGGACGATTGCTGAAATATGGGGACATGAAAAGGTGCTGGATCCATTGTTGTGTTGCTGCAGAGATGGGCTTCATTTGTTTGTTTCGGCTGATAGTTTTAAGCTAGGTTTTACATTGACTGTGACAGGATGAAAACTTTCGCAAATAAGTTATAAGATTGGATCTCAGATTTCATGCGCCTGTTTCACTTCAGGGTATTTCGCGGAAAGCAGAAAAGGATCTATCGCGATAGCACTGAATATGGGGTTTTGGTGATAAGGACGATGAGGCTTCTTGGGCCAATGATGCTGCTTATCTGAGAACACCCTTCAAAACGGAATTAACCATTCTCACATACCCACCCATACGAAATTTTTATTTATACTATTTCGTAAAAGCGCTCTGTAAAATTACGATTTGAGGGGCGCTTTTAACTATATTTTACTACTTGCTTCGTTCAACATCATTTCCATACGTGACTATAAAATTCAACATTTTTTGATTCGGCATTCTTTCGCCCAAAAACATTTTACTTACCGGAAAGGCCGTCGTGGCATCCTTGGAACGGTGTTATGATGGGGTTTCATTTCACAGGGAAAACGCCATTTTTTGCAATACCCCAGTTATTTGTTGAAAAAGGAAAACGACGCATTTGCCGGAAGCGGGCAACACGGTTTAATCTGCACCACTCAAGCTGAAGCCGCTCCACTCAGAAAACCGACTTTCTGCTCTTACCTTTACCGGTATTCCGCTGTGGCCTTCCGAGACCAATAAAATTTCTCTTGACCCATCACTTTGGCGGCCCTCTGGAGCTGCCATAACTTACGGCGACGACCGCCAGGTGCAACGCCTTCCCTTATTTAATGTGGCGGCTGGTAATTCTACCGCCTTCATGTTTCTGGGCACCATATTTTTAAACACTGGTGCTGACTTTGATCAGCTCACCAACTTAAATTTACTGCGCCTACTCAAGCGACTGGCGCATAAACTGACTGATTTGCGCCGTCCCAGTGCCGGCGTTTTGGCAGGCAATGGCGTGGCCTCTTCCGGGGATTGATGCGGGCGCAGACGCTTCAGAATACGTACGACTTTGCAAACGCATCGCAAACCAGAAATGATGGAACTTCCAAATAATAACAATTCCTTACTGAAAAAACCTTTTCTTCGAATGTGATACTTAACAAAACACTTTTCGTGCCAAGGTATTGGTTCCCACAACATTTTCGGGAATCAACGAACCATTGGAGATTTCTAATAAAATCGGTATCTTTAAAAGTGTAACAGCGATTGTACCCTTCTTCCAGATTGTTGCGCCATAACGGATCCTAAACCCATTCAAGACAGGACAAATTGCTTTCCTTTTGATTTGTACATTTCTTTATTTAATTATCACTGTGCGATGAATCTGCTTTGGAAAGCCGCGACCAAAGCTTCAAATTCATCTTTATCCATTCAGATAGAACATATAAATTCAAACACCAGTTGAGGATTTCGGAACTCAGTCCATAGGTAATTTATTTAGTCTAAGGAGCATAAATCCATGACAATAATTTAAAACATGTTGTGCTTTTTACATCGTTTTCTTTTAAGAACTGCGGACAATCTGGGTGCTGATAAAACACTGGGTGAATTGCCATACATTTCCGAAATTATTTTGGGTTTGGATTGATATAGGGGCAAAGAAATCCGGAAATAATTTTGGGAGTATTTACTTGAAAAAGGGTGAATTAAGAACAACGGTAGGTGGTGAACATAAGTACTTTGAGAGGATTTTTAATCCAATTTGTGTGCTATTCGTAAGACTCAGTTTATGGTATTTTTCACCCTAGTGGCGTCAAATTGCTTAATACGATTAATGCTTTTTTGTTGCCAAGAATAAACAGATGCGTCCTTTTTTCTTTTAAAACAAAAATCAACATAAATGGCAATGAACATTTGCCAACAATATATTTTGTCAAAATAGCAGAGGTTAAATACGGTATAAATGAGATATCATGCACCCAATGCTCTGAAGCCTTTGGGAGAAAAATTTAGAGGAAAACCATAAATACGTGAGTGAAGAAATCATGTGCGCGCAGAAGTCAGAAATTACATGGTGCTGACTAGGTTGGCAAGAGGCAGAAACGAACAATTAAACTTTAAAAATTGCTCCACAAAACGTATCCAGCTATTTTCTTTCCCTGGGTCTAATAGATTGGGCCTTTTTTTGCTTGCTAAAGACATTTAATTCCCATTAATAACGAAGCTAAGGCTTCCTTCTCCGCCCCAATTGCTGGCACGGCTGCGCAGGCCAAATAGGCATATTTGGCACCGTGGCGCTACGGCAAATTTGGCTGTATTTAGCCATAACAGGATAAGTGGCAAAAGATGTCTTTTGTGAGAATGACGCATTTGGGCTTGCGGCGTGGAGAAGGATTTTCCACTATTCAAATCACAAAGGAATCCTTTATTCTGCATAACATAAATAAGGGGTACAATTCATGCAGAAGAATTTGTTTTACATCTATTCATCTCGCGTCCTTCAAACATTCAGCCCATTTTCTTTGATTCCCAAATTTTTTCCATGTGATTTATCGATTTAAGGCTCCAGACATGCTTATTTTCGTAGGTAGGCAATTCACCAATGACATGCGGTATAGGAAGAATAGAGCGTTAATAGATTTTTCTCCAAATTTATAATCGAGCTAAGGCTTTTTTGGGACATTCACTTTGGATTTCACTACAAGTAAAATCTTTTATGGACAACAACTAAATGTAAAATGGAACGTGTTTCTCAGGGTGCTGTTTGGGGCACAAACTTTCAAACAAACCTTCCTTTCCGGATTCGTGATTTGAAATAAACAGATAAACTTTTTCGCATATTTGATATACTAGGCCAGTTTTGAAATTTTGAGAAAAAGCCATTCAAATAAAAACTTCGAGCATTCTGCGCGGAAAAATACTTTAATTAATATAATATTTTACATCACAACACCAGACTTCTTGCAAACTTAGGATTTTTAAAATTAACTTTGTTTTAAAAGTTTATATCAAGTGAAAATTGCTTTGGTTAGACAAAAACAGGGGTTTGGAACGACTCTGGAATAAATATATTCAGTTAATTTCAAAAATCACTGGTTTCATACAATCTTGGTCTTGTCAATATTCACTTGCTTCCTTACTTGCGTTTTTGCAAAAAGTACTGACTAAATGGGGATCCTGCCACCTGCTGCCGCACATATGCCATATATATATACCATCTTCGGCATTTGGAAGAGTACGTTTTCTAAGCGGTTCCACGTTGCTCGGGGGCTTAATTCGGAACGTAATCCCACTAAAGCATTGTAAATGGATGGTATTGTCACTAGGCTGTACATGTACTTAAGGTGACGAGAACTTCAATTTTTATTGTACACAAAATATTGAAACTTGGTATAACCTTCAAATGTTCTTCTTTGCAGCCAAGAAAATCCTTTCATGCATTATTTTCATATGGCTTTCGAGTCATCTTTGGCGGGCTTCGAAATTTTCCGTGCGGGTGGGGCTTTAGGAAGAACGAAGCGACTCGAAGCCGGTTTCTCGCCAGGCGTCATTTGATTTTCGGTAAATTGCGGTCGGGCGAAAGACCTTCGGAAAAATTAGCCCTTCAATCTTCCAACAGCGCATTCCAAATATAATGCCATATTAATGGCTGACCAAAACATTTTTTACTGGTTCCGGGCATAAGGGCACACTTGGGAAGAACCTTGGTTCTACAAGCAGGAAACCATTTAAATGATAATCTTTTTGTCTGCTGTTGTTAAAAATTAGAGTATATGACTATATTTATATAAAAATAATGAATTATACTTCGGCTAACTTTATTTAATCAGTTACACACCATTACGACGATACTATTATTAACACTTTTTATGGAAAAAAAAATATTAGTATTTGAAAGAACATTGCTTTTCAAAAAGGTTATAATAAACACAATCTCTAATTTCAACATTCATAAAAAAATAATTATTTATATTTCTCACTGTTAAAAAATCGTCGCATCCCAAACAGTAATGTGGTTGAATGTTAATATTGTGTATAATTATTTTAGAAAATGATATATTATGTGCTTAGGCTAAAAAATATTAAACATTAAATTTAGTAATTATTTTTTGAATTATGACTTAATTTCGAAATTCTTCAGTTAAATAAAAATTTACAATGAAATTTCGTATGCCTCGCTTTATTTTGCAGAATGGAAATGAAAAAGAAATATGCTAATAAATGGTAATATGAAGTTTAATGATGCTTATGATGTTCATAATGAAATTCAACAAGACACGCGCGCGCGGAATGGTGAAATTTGTCTTTTAGTCATTTTCGGGAAAATATTTCAAATTCTTAATAATACATTTTATTTATTTATTTATTTTTTTTTGAGTTACACAGTTATTTTTGTTCGACAAAAATTAATAAGATTATGAGTTTCTCCGTTTTTTATCATATTTGCATGCATATTTCGATTTTTCTCTTCATGCGAAGCAAATTTTCAAATAATGTGATGAAAAAATGTTTATTCATATTTAAATACATGAAAAAGCTGATACTAGAGATTATAAAGTCAAATTCTATTAGAAAAAGCAATTTTTCAATTTCATTTAAATATTTTCCAAAAAACATTTCCAAATTATCAAAAAAAAAACATTCCAAAGTTGTAAATCTACTAAACATCTAGCTAAAATAAGCGAAAAATCTTGTGGGACTTTAAAAATGTATAAAAAAAAGATTTTACATTGTATCTTATTTAATAAAAATGTGTAAATTTTGCATTATGTATATAATACAAACAAAAAGATCCTCTGAAAAGTATTTTCTTAATAGGGAAAAAAAATGTATGTTTAATATTACTTGTATGCTTTAAATTATAAAATGTCCTTAAAATTCTTTAATTTTAGTATAAATTATCTTCTTAATATTGAAAATAAAGTGAATTCTTCGACATTCTTTTCCTTGCAGTTTTTCTTTCTTTTTTGATGGGTAAGATATATAAAATAAACATATATTAAATTTAAAAAAAAAGGTGTGAATAATTTCTTTTCTTATAACATAGTGTTTATAAATTTAAAATTTTTTTATGTATTATAAAATGTATTAAAAGATGAACCTCTATATAACGAATTTTCCATGTAACGAACTTTTTCGGGGATTTTGCGACTTCGTTATATAGAGGTCCGACAGTATTAGAAATAAAATATATTTGAATAAATTTTTAAAATATTGAAATTATTCATCTAATTTTTAAGCATTTGTCTGTGACAATAACTAATATGCATGTGTATTTCACCAAGAAAAATAAATTATGGGCGCTCTTTTCAAAATTACAAAACAATATGTGATGCTTATAATGTACGAAGTAATGAGCAATTTTAAAAATTATTTCTTTACGTAATATTTTATTACCAACGCGTTTATACTTTGTCAAAGCTAATTTATACTTAAAGAATAAATGTAGTATTTCACTGTAACAGAGGTATAAAAATAGTTCGTGGCCGCGGTAGCCAGTGAGTATAGGTATCGGATCGCGGCATATTACCTTGTCCGCAATTCGAGCCAGTACCACTAAGACCCGCCGTGTAGGGCAGCGATGCGTTAAATCTGTCGAGAGCTGAAACGTCCTCCGTTGGTGTGGTGTAGTAGTTAGGAGAGGAGAGGTGCCAGCTCAGGTGTCGTCCACGTCACTTGACCATGGTTCAAAATTACGTGGTCCGTCGCCAAAAGCCCTCGAGTAACTGAACAGTGCGACGTTAATATTCAAATCAATCAATCATAAAATGGTTCTTGATATCAATATCCTCGCTTTAGAGCAGTGATTCCCAAAGTGATCTATATCGATCCATAGGGGTCAATGACGACCTGGAAGGGGTCCACGTCAGCGAAAGCATAATTTGAGGGTCTATAGAGTGTAAATGGGGGGTCAACGGTAGTGACTCTACTCAAACCAGATCGTGACTGAAGAAAATTTTAAAAGAGAATTTAATCAAATGGAAACCAGATTTACCTATTTAACAGATTTATTTACTAAATTTAATGAAGCAAAAACCATTACTTCACCGTTTCTTGCTAGAATTGAGCTAAGAATTATAATATTTTGTCTTGAATTTTCCCAGTTTCTAAAATTGTCATAGATTAATTTGCCTGGAAATTGACGTTTTAACCTACGTTCAACATTTAAATACATTTTATTCAGATTTTGAAACTAGGTTTGGGAATGCTTTGACTATGGTTTTAGCACTGTAGGGGGGCAATGAATTAATATGGTCACATTGAAAAAAATTTGCCAGATTACAAGAGGAACTGATTGGAATAGGCACTAACAAATATCTTAAAGTAAAGTTTATAAATTTCTTTTAACTAATGAGCTGCGCATCAGTGTTTTACCATTGCAGACCTAGTACATTTCCCAGAAGCTGGTATATCTTTTTAGTACGGCATCATATATGCTGGTACCAATCGATGCAAAAAATTTTGTTTCCCAGTTTCAGATACCTGAGTTCTGACAATACGAACCTGTACTAAGATTTAATTTTGCCGAATGCACCCAAGCCAAACAGACACTTTATGTGCCTTTTACGCCGTATGAAATATAGTATAAACAATTCACTGTCGATTTTCTGCATCATGAAGATCCACAGACGTGGGCTGGGGTCGAACCTGCAACCTTAGATGCAGAACAGCGACAAACCAATCACGTCACCCAGCCGGCATAGTTTAGAAACAAGTACCGACAATTTTGGCAGCACCAAATTCCTCCATCCCATTAAATGCAATTGTTTGTTGCTGAGTTACTTTATATAATTTATTTTATGAATGGATTAAATGTGTATATAAAATTAAATCAATACAGTTATATATTAATTTTAATTTAATTAATTAGCAAAGGGGTGTCTTAAGTTTTAAACACAGTACTTCACTGGGTTGAAGTTTTGAAATACTTTCAAAGTAAGTAGCTGTATGCCAGCTGTCAAAAAACATTTAAGTTGATAAATTTGCAAAAATAAAATAAAAGTTAGTGGGGGCTTACCCCAAACCGAAAAACATGATAAGGGGTCTATGAGGCAAAAGAAGTTTAGGAACCTCTACTTCTGAGGTATTAAGTTAGTGCTTCAAAATATATCTCATATGAAAATCATCTCAATTGCAATAATTATTGTAACATATTTTAGAATCATTTGCACGTTGTCCATTTCATAAATATTGTTATAAGCCTAAACATATAAATAATTATTTTTTACACAAGCAATATACTTCTGATACTGGTTCTATATCAAAAATATAGTTCACTTTGTCCTTTTTACTGTCCTTACAGTACAGTTAGGTACTATGAGAAACCATGCGAATGTATCTTTACTATTTTTTGGGGGAAAAAACCCCAGTCTCAAATTTTTTTTTTTATTTCTAGACGATAAAATGAAAGTTATTTTGTTTGAAAAAGAAAATATTCATACAGATACATTCAAAACGAATAAACGTATAGCCACCATAAATAAATTTGGCAACATTTTAAACAAAGTATAAAAGCTTAGTTTGCCAATAACACAAACTGCTTTATTTCCTGCCGCCTATACATTTAAGAGAAAAAAAAATATTTTTTAAATTAAATTTATGCAACAAAAAGCGTTCGATCGTTGTATAGAAAAAAATAATATAAATAAAAATATGTTTATTATTATTTTTTTTTTTTACTTTAATGATGCTTTTATTTACTGAATATTTCTTTTCATAATTCCGTTATCATTCGTTTTTGTCACAGCGTTTTAATTAAAAAGTTGAATATTTTAAGAGTTTGACTTAAAAAAGAACAGTCAATCAGACAGCTTAAGTAAGATTAATTTATGTTTTAGTTATTCTTTTCATTACTCTAACAAAAAAGAATTCGGAAATCTTTATTTTTTGTCCCTTAAATCTTATTCTTTACAGTTGAAAAGTTAATACTTTCTAATTTTGATAATGAATAAACTTACCTTTAAAGTCATTGAAGGATATTTCTCAGAAAAAAATAGGCAAACTGAGCTTAGAATTTTAGCTTTTTTCACCCAAAAAAATATTCCATAAATTTTTATAGTCATTACATATAAAGTAATTTTACAGGGACATTTTCCTTAGAAATTTGTATACAGCAATGATTTTCTTCTACAATTATTAAAAAATAAAATTGTTTTCATCTTTGAATTACTTAAACACCGTAATCCTTAGGTTGATAAAACGCTTTAATCTGTTCTCTATGTAATCAATAATTAATATTTAATGAAAGATTATGAAAAAGACTCTTATATAAAAACACTGTTTTTATGTAATCTTGCTTTTACTTCTTTTGAGTATAAAGGTGCGTCTAACCATCAAATATTCTCAGTTTTAAGATAAAATTCATTCGATTATGTCGAATATATATTTAAAAAAGGCAACATGTCGAAGTCATTAGATAATGAAAAAAATATGGACATAATGCTTGATGCTGAGGTATGTGTAAAAAGACAAAAGTTAGGATGAGTAGAAAACTTTATATTTATAAGGAGCTTACTTATATATAATTTACTTCAGCTACCTTAGTTCCACTTCACGGGGAGGATGCTTAAAATAATAAATAAATTTCCCATTATAGCATTTTAAAAAATAGTAGCAATCATATAAAAGATGTATAGTTAAAAATTATATATATATATATAATTATAAAAGTATAGTTATTACCTATACATATATACACAAGGAGAGGAGCACATTTGAAGTGGCTAGGATCGAGACTTGGTGTAATATTATGAGTACTCTTTTGGGGTGTTAACCCCTCAATGTAATTCCTTCAGATGGCCTGTCAATTCGGAGAAATCAGCCTAAAATTTAAGCGTAAGCTTTTATACAGGGGTGTTTTAATTTTTCCGCAACGAGTTCGTAGCTTGATTGGTAGTCATCATACTTTCTATACTGGAGGTTAAGGTTCGATTCCACGCGATCAATTTTCCTCAGATTGTTCATTTAATTATTTTTAATTAAATAAATTTATTTATAGAAAGTTTATTAAATATTAATAATGTATGTAATTAGTGATTATAATAAATGTGATTGATTAATTGTAATAAATATTAATTAATTAATTAGTGAGTATAAATAGTGTTTTAAATTAATTTTAATAAATAATAATTAATTTACTAATTTTAATTATTAATAATTTTTATTAATAATTATTTTAAATATTTTATTTAATAACTTCAAGCACTTTAAATATTTTAATTAATAATAATTTTAAATATTTTTAATTGATAATATTTTTAATAATTTTACTAGTAAAAATTTAAATTATATATTTAAAATTTTTATTTTTTAAAATTTAAAATAATTATCAAAAATATCATTTAATGGTTAATAAAATAACATACGAAATGAAGATTAATTTGATTAAAAATGAATTAAATGAATTGAAGAAACTTTGATCGCGTGAAATCGAACACTAACAACATAAAGCAGGAACATTACCGACTACGAACTCGTGCGAAAAATTAAGGCCCCATGCGCGAAAAGCCAGCATAATTTCGAAACTGTCTCACTGGCCATTCGGTGAGGAGTTAGCACTAAAAACGCAAGTCTCGATCTAAATGAGCACCGCCCAGTCATACCCTTAGTAACAACGTAAGCTTAACATTTGGTGTTCCTGTTTTAAAGAGGGCTGAGAATAAAAAGAATTTTAAAAGCTATACAGTTTGTTGAAGTGTTTCATAATAATTTAAATATTATTATTAATAATATTTTAGTTATATTTAATTATTTTGATAATTCTAAATATTATTATATTCAAATGATAAAATACTCCCCCTTCCACACGTAGATAATTGTTAAAACTTGCATCGTGGTCATGCGTCTACACATTTTTGGTACGAAACAATAGAAGCGCGATCGCACTTATTTTGGGAATGCGAAAAGCGAAGCACGATGGTTCTTCTCCGAATTCAAACGGTTAACAGTCATGCAGTTTAAGATGCACTTTTTTTTTATCTATAAACAAATTTATGAAATTTTTGAATACAGCATAATTTTACAATACACCCAGAAGGGTGCCAACTCGAGTGTCGTCCTCGTTCCTTGATCGATGTTCAAAAAGTCCGATACACTAATGGCCCAGCATTTTAGAGCAGGGGTGGGCAATCTTTTTGAGAACAGTGCAGCTTTCTGATAAAAAAAAATAAAATAAAGTAAAAAACAAAAACTCTCTGTGCGTTCCGCCAAACTTTTCTAACAAACAAGAATATAAGAAAGATCAAAAATTTTACCCACAGGCTTATTAGCAGAATTTAGTAAATAGAGCACATATTTTATACGATTACATACGGCGGTAGAATTTAAAAGCAAACATAAGCAAAAAGCCACGAAATGCATGATTTGAAGTTTTGCTGTTAATTTTTTTTTTCAGTTCAATCTATTTAGGTTAGATACAAAATAAAATGAGTAGCCAGAAAAAGTTAATTCTAAATAATTATTAAACAATCAGTACATTCTTAATGTGGGTTTTCAATTTTTTAGATTTTTTACTGAGTATTCAATTCGTAGAATTTTTTCATTAGGATTAGTTCTCGTAGATGCTAACAAAATTGGGTTGTTTTAGGTGTGCTTCAGTTTATCTTTTTTCCTCCAAAATCAAAAAAAAAGGCAAAAGTGTGTTCACAAAAGAAGATATATGATGAACCACATTGGAAACGAACAATCTTTTCCTTGTAATCTTAGATTTTACTTTATTTAAACGTCTTGTAGTACCAGTAAAAAAAGCTAAATTTCAAATCCTATCTTCATTCTTGAGAATCATGTACTCACTGGGCAGTCCATTGCTTTCTTCCAGGTATTTTAAAACACGCTGCCTCAAATACAGATTCTCACGAAATGCACTTCATTTTGGAAAAATACTTGCCTTACACAACAATGAAGGAGGTTATCTACATTATAATTTTCTATTTAATAATTTTAATTACCGTAAATCCGGCGTATAACTTGCTTAGGTATATAACACTGCACCACATACTTTCAAGCTGCATTTTTTTATTTTTAGGTATATCCGCCGTATAATAACTAGCGCACCCCATACACGAAGAAATCTGAAACATTGAGTATACATTGTATCTTATATTTTGAAGGCATTTATTCGAATTATTATTCCCAAATTTTTGAAAAAATGGGTATACTTCTAGAACTACATCTCAACACGGTTCATAAAAGCGAGTCATTTCTTTTAAATAAGCAGTATTTTCTAGATACAAATTATGAAAGATTTTTGTTTTATATTTCCGCTCTTTTGTTATTTTTGCAAAGCTATCGTTTTTATACCCGGCGTATACTTACTTGCACCTTAAATTTCAATCTTATTTTGTGTCTTAAAAGGTGCGCACGTTATACGCCGGATTTTACAGTAAGGATATTATTTAAAATAAATTTTGACGTTTTGTTTTTTCTGAGACAACCACCTTTCACACAATAGAACAGTAAAAAAAATAACAACTATTATCTTTTTAAATTTTTCAATAAGTCTTCCTCTGTCACTCTTACAACTCAGCCGTGACACACAATGGCGTAAGTTCCGCAGGTTATCAAGCTCGTTTTGTAAAAGACTAGGATGAAAAAAGAAAAAGCTCCCGTTGATTATTATTGTCTCTAAGCAATACATGTTACTTCATTGAAATTATAATTATGTTTTAATTAGAAAAGGAACAATTTTACCAATTTTCTTTTCATTTTCCAATAATATTTAACCCTTTATCTACCGACGGTACTTATAAGTACCACTTACTTTAAAACTACATAGAATAACCATTTTTACGAATACTCTGACGATACTTAGCAGGAATATTCTTTTAAGGTATCCGACTACGTTCGAAACCGTGATTTAAAACCCTTAATAAATGGATAATTTTTGGTGATATTTTAGAGTGTGTCACTTATATCAACACATGTATAAAATTGTTTTTAAGGACATTTTGGCAAAAACGATTTGAAATTTAAATACAATATTTCGGCTAAAAATTAACTTAGAATAAACCTTTTTCAAAATGTTCTCATTACGTGAAAAATGCTTCTATTATAACAATATTTTGCCTGTATATATCTCAGACCTCTGTATGGGACCACCAACTATGATTTTGAAAATTCACATTATTTTTCAGAGTTACACAATAATTTGAAGTAATTATTGGCGTTTTTTTCTTAAAATTTCTCCCTCTGTTGTTTGGCAAACACGGATAAACCCACTTCTAAGTCGTATATTATTTCAAAAATTCTAGTTGAGCCTCTGTAGAGAGATCTGAGCTATATACAAGGCAAAATATTATTACATAGCATTAAAGCATTTTTCACAAAAGGGAGAACATTTTGAAAAAAGTTTATTCTATTTTTTGTAAGTTAATGAAAACCTTAAAAAAAATTTGGCTAATTACTTTAAGGAAATAGTATGTATAATTAATTTGACAGTTAAATATCTTTAATTCATTAATTAGCTCTAACTAATTAAATTTCCTAAAATTGAGTGTTTGGTTTATGTATATCCCTTGATTTTCAATGTAGTGATTCAAAAAAAAAATATTACATGAAAAAATCTTTAGTAAATCATCATGTGGTAGATAAAGGCTTAAAGCACATTTCATTGCACTTTTTTTGAAAATGATTACTCTCTCTCTTTTGCCTTTTATAGTTATTTTTTAGCTAAAAAATTTAAGGTTTCGAATACGTTCGGAGTAATTTTTAAAAAAATAGTAAACTAAAATGCTATACATGTTTTTTTCGGGAATCAGTATGTGTAAATCTTAATATTTAACTAAAAATTTTCTAAATTTTATAAAAATCAAAATTATCGATGAACTTTTAGCAACATTTTTGAAAAATCCCAAAGCAATTAGAAAAGAACTAATATATTTATATCGTTAGAGTATTTTGTACAAGAAATTACATGCGTTTGCCCTAAGAATGTACTAAAATTTTAATGTTTTATTCAAATTTAAGCATTTTTTAGAGCTTATCCAGTAAATATTTATGGTAAATATTATAATTTGCTTTGGCGAGACCATTATTTAAATAACGAACACAGTAACTCAAAAATTATTCATACAATATAAAAATATTTAGTATTCTTTAAAAATAATATAAATATCAGTTTCAAAAGTTTTGTAGAAAATACTTTCGCAACATTTTAAGATATATATCAGACTCGTCATTGGTAGATTTTAGACAATTTAATACTTGCATTTCTGGTAGATTTAAGACTCACTCCCCGGTTTTTTTAATTTTTAAAATTGATTTGTAACTTGGCTTTTAGGTGGCAGAAGAAATAAAGCCAAGCATGTTTTTGTGTGAAACAAAAATAATTGTATTCAATGAAATAAAAAAACAAAAATATGTGTTTTTGACCAAATTGGATCATTTAACGTGTTCGGATGCCTTAGCTTCACAACTGGGTATACAAACTTTTCACTCCCCAGAGAATATATTTTTGTGTTTGTGCTATTTCAAAAATTTCTTTTACATAGCATTGCGTTGCGATTACGTGCCGAAACTTCATATTTGTTTCCACAGTTTATCTTTTCCATACATTATTTCGTTGCTTTTCTGGAGCAAGCTTCATTTTATTATTATATATACAAGCAAAACAAAACAAGTCAAGATAGAGGAGAAACTTTGGCGGAATGAATCTAGAATTGGGTTTTGTGTGAAAAAGCTTTATATCCCGATGGCGTTGATGGGTGGATGTGGAGCGGAAAATAGAATTACGCACCACTAAACGTCTCAATCCCCGGTAAGGCGCCAGTGAATCTTCCCTGCTGCAATTGCGCGTTCTTTCACGCTTTTATTCCTCTTGATTCATTTTGGTTTCCGAACATTTTGCTGGATTCAGATTTTAACGGGGATTTTCACCAATACGGCATTTGCCTGCGAAAGGTGTAACTCTTCATGAAGCGAGTTAGACGACAAAAGCAAAGCAGTTAAATGTTACACTAATAGGGTATTATTGAAAATATAGTTACGGCGGTGCTCTCAAAGTTTCAATATTCGTGACTCAATATTCAATCGTAATCTAACAATGTGGTATTGAATGCAGATAGTACTATATTTTGATACTTAAACTACGATACGACTTTTACCTCTTTATATGTCACTGGCATTATATAAAGCGTCTCACTCAAGGTACATAAACACTTAGACTGATATATATACGTCTTTTCGAAATTTCGTCTCTTTTCTGTGTACTAGCCATCATAAAATTGTCCAAAAGATTTGAAAATGAATAAAAAAGGACTGGCAGTATTTGCGTTTGAATTTACTCATCTGAGGGCTCTTTTATTTTATTTATTTATTCCCTTTTCTGTGTGTGTGCCGTAACTATTAATAAGGCAAGTTAGGAGTTTTGCAAAATACTTTAAATTCATCCGAATGAGTATTCAGAAATTTTTCTGCCTGATTTTTATACTAGCGACTGTCCGTGCTGATTAGTGATACGTGAAACTTCGTTTGGCTGAAATTCGGTAAAGAATTATTCACGCCATAGCCGCTAGAGCCACGAAATATGTGACCTTGATGGTATAGAATTCTGCAATACTTCCAGAATAAATGTTGTTTTATTTGTTATATCAGAATGTATTTTGTTTTGTTTTACTTTCAAATAAGTAAGGTACTTTTAAAAATAATCTTTTACTTTTTACTTTTCAATATGCTCGCGCCTCCCTCACGTATAATTGTCACGCCCCACAGTTTGAGAAATACTGAGTTACGTTGATTCTAAAATAGACTCAACTGGAAATAGATTCGCAATTAATTTTGCAATAATTTGAAGGGAATATTCAGTATACAAGATAACTTCAGACATTTTATACAGGGATACCTTCATTTTCAAGGTCTTAGCAAGTTCTCAAGCGTGTTTCTCTTAACTTAAATTTTTGGGGTTTCTTTATGACGTGTTTGGTTTGGGAACTCATCTTGTAAATTGATAGATTCAAGCAGGCGTTACTATTATTTGAATGCTAATGTAATTGAATAGACAGAAGAGAAGGAACCGGTTGGTGGAAGATTATTGCAAATACCAAGAAATGCCATTGAAAGCGTTTATTACAATACCTGTCTTACTTTGTCACGACCGGTCGCGGATGTGAAGGGGTTCGAAGCGAACGTATCTATGAATAACTAATTTTATTCAACTTTTAACACTTTAACAACTGGAAACCAATAATAACTCTTAACCAGACTTTATATAACAACATTATAGAAGGTATTTATCTTTCTTAAATATCTTTGTATGATCCGTCTTTTCTACATCAGCGGTGTAAACTTACGACCTCACGGATAGTAAATTCATTATTTAATCCACTTGAGATTTTTAATAGCATTCTTTAGTGTAAATATAATTATAAGAAATTGCGATCACAAAAGAACTAAAATGGAATGTACCTGGTTCCAATAAAACAGAAACTATTAATTGCTTAACCAAATTATGAAGCATTGGTAAACCATTATAGAATAAACAAAAACTGTAGGCAGTGCTTCTCAAACTTCCAATGTTTGCCGCCAATTTTCAATCATAATTTGCATCAGCGTCCTCCTCCATAAAATAGCGATGTATTAAATTCAATAATACTATGACGTTAAGCATACACTTTTGACTTAAGCCTCTTGAGAAGCCCCAACGTATATAAAACGTCTCGCTCAGCCACTTTCAATGATTTTTATTGCCTCAGACGTATACATACGTCTTTTAAAAGTACGATCTTACTGCTGAACTACTATCATAAAATTATTCCAGAAGGCTTTAGAAAGCAATAAAATGACCTTAGGCGTGTTTGAAAGAATTTATACTTTATTTCAGAAGGATTTGATTATTTATTCGCCTCTACCACGTACCCCCGTAATACACCACATGCGCTTACATATAGGCTAAACGGGGGCATTGAAGAGCTAATCGTATAATTTTTAATCGGCATTTAAGAGATTAAATATAAAGCCAGCACAAATTATCAAGATAAGTGTGTATTTGGCATATGTTTTTATATACATGACACACAAATCATATAGGGTCATAGTAGAGGTATTAAACACATTAATAGCAGCCATTGTTAAGTTAATTATAAAACAGATTGCACATTGCCCAACTGATACATTTATAGGGTGTAGTAAATAAGTGTTTTTATTTTTATTATGTCAGAATGTATTTATTTGTTTGCACTTTCAGTAGTTAAACAATTTTTAAAATTTTCCGACTTTTTTCAAGAGGGTTTTAGTGATACTCCCCCCTCGCAGGGTTACTTGTGACGCCCCTAGGGGGCGCTTGATTTGAAAACACTACTCTGCCGGGAGCAAACAAGTAAATGGATTAAAATTGTACAAACTTTTAACATGCTCATTCATTTTGAGGGACGATTGCTGAAATATGGGGACATGAAAAGGTGCTGGATCCATTGTTGTGTTGCTGCAGAGATGGGCTTCATTTGTTTGTTTCGGCTGATAGTTTTAAGCTAGGTTTTACATTGACTGTGACAGGATGAAAACTTTCGCAAATAAGTTATAAGATTGGATCTCAGATTTCATGCGCCTGTTTCACTTCAGGGTATTTCGCGGAAAGCAGAAAAGGATCTATCGCGATAGCACTGAATATGGGGTTTTGGTGATAAGGACGATGAGGCTTCTTGGGCCAATGATGCTGCTTATCTGAGAACACCCTTCAAAACGGAATTAACCATTCTCACATACCCACCCATACGAAATTTTTATTTATACTATTTCGTAAAAGCGCTCTGTAAAATTACGATTTGAGGGGCGCTTTTAACTATATTTTACTACTTGCTTCGTTCAACATCATTTCCATACGTGACTATAAAATTCAACATTTTTTGATTCGGCATTCTTTCGCCCAAAAACATTTTACTTACCGGAAAGGCCGTCGTGGCATCCTTGGAACGGTGTTATGATGGGGTTTCATTTCACAGGGAAAACGCCATTTTTTGCAATACCCCAGTTATTTGTTGAAAAAGGAAAACGACGCATTTGCCGGAAGCGGGCAACACGGTTTAATCTGCACCACTCAAGCTGAAGCCGCTCCACTCAGAAAACCGACTTTCTGCTCTTACCTTTACCGGTATTCCGCTGTGGCCTTCCGAGACCAATAAAATTTCTCTTGACCCATCACTTTGGCGGCCCTCTGGAGCTGCCATAACTTACGGCGACGACCGCCAGGTGCAACGCCTTCCCTTATTTAATGTGGCGGCTGGTAATTCTACCGCCTTCATGTTTCTGGGCACCATATTTTTAAACACTGGTGCTGACTTTGATCAGCTCACCAACTTAAATTTACTGCGCCTACTCAAGCGACTGGCGCATAAACTGACTGATTTGCGCCGTCCCAGTGCCGGCGTTTTGGCAGGCAATGGCGTGGCCTCTTCCGGGGATTGATGCGGGCGCAGACGCTTCAGAATACGTACGACTTTGCAAACGCATCGCAAACCAGAAATGATGGAACTTCCAAATAATAACAATTCCTTACTGAAAAAACCTTTTCTTCGAATGTGATACTTAACAAAACACTTTTCGTGCCAAGGTATTGGTTCCCACAACATTTTCGGGAATCAACGAACCATTGGAGATTTCTAATAAAATCGGTATCTTTAAAAGTGTAACAGCGATTGTACCCTTCTTCCAGATTGTTGCGCCATAACGGATCCTAAACCCATTCAAGACAGGACAAATTGCTTTCCTTTTGATTTGTACATTTCTTTATTTAATTATCACTGTGCGATGAATCTGCTTTGGAAAGCCGCGACCAAAGCTTCAAATTCATCTTTATCCATTCAGATAGAACATATAAATTCAAACACCAGTTGAGGATTTCGGAACTCAGTCCATAGGTAATTTATTTAGTCTAAGGAGCATAAATCCATGACAATAATTTAAAACATGTTGTGCTTTTTACATCGTTTTCTTTTAAGAACTGCGGACAATCTGGGTGCTGATAAAACACTGGGTGAATTGCCATACATTTCCGAAATTATTTTGGGTTTGGATTGATATAGGGGCAAAGAAATCCGGAAATAATTTTGGGAGTATTTACTTGAAAAAGGGTGAATTAAGAACAACGGTAGGTGGTGAACATAAGTACTTTGAGAGGATTTTTAATCCAATTTGTGTGCTATTCGTAAGACTCAGTTTATGGTATTTTTCACCCTAGTGGCGTCAAATTGCTTAATACGATTAATGCTTTTTTGTTGCCAAGAATAAACAGATGCGTCCTTTTTTCTTTTAAAACAAAAATCAACATAAATGGCAATGAACATTTGCCAACAATATATTTTGTCAAAATAGCAGAGGTTAAATACGGTATAAATGAGATATCATGCACCCAATGCTCTGAAGCCTTTGGGAGAAAAATTTAGAGGAAAACCATAAATACGTGAGTGAAGAAATCATGTGCGCGCAGAAGTCAGAAATTACATGGTGCTGACTAGGTTGGCAAGAGGCAGAAACGAACAATTAAACTTTAAAAATTGCTCCACAAAACGTATCCAGCTATTTTCTTTCCCTGGGTCTAATAGATTGGGCCTTTTTTTGCTTGCTAAAGACATTTAATTCCCATTAATAACGAAGCTAAGGCTTCCTTCTCCGCCCCAATTGCTGGCACGGCTGCGCAGGCCAAATAGGCATATTTGGCACCGTGGCGCTACGGCAAATTTGGCTGTATTTAGCCATAACAGGATAAGTGGCAAAAGATGTCTTTTGTGAGAATGACGCATTTGGGCTTGCGGCGTGGAGAAGGATTTTCCACTATTCAAATCACAAAGGAATCCTTTATTCTGCATAACATAAATAAGGGGTACAATTCATGCAGAAGAATTTGTTTTACATCTATTCATCTCGCGTCCTTCAAACATTCAGCCCATTTTCTTTGATTCCCAAATTTTTTCCATGTGATTTATCGATTTAAGGCTCCAGACATGCTTATTTTCGTAGGTAGGCAATTCACCAATGACATGCGGTATAGGAAGAATAGAGCGTTAATAGATTTTTCTCCAAATTTATAATCGAGCTAAGGCTTTTTTGGGACATTCACTTTGGATTTCACTACAAGTAAAATCTTTTATGGACAACAACTAAATGTAAAATGGAACGTGTTTCTCAGGGTGCTGTTTGGGGCACAAACTTTCAAACAAACCTTCCTTTCCGGATTCGTGATTTGAAATAAACAGATAAACTTTTTCGCATATTTGATATACTAGGCCAGTTTTGAAATTTTGAGAAAAAGCCATTCAAATAAAAACTTCGAGCATTCTGCGCGGAAAAATACTTTAATTAATATAATATTTTACATCACAACACCAGACTTCTTGCAAACTTAGGATTTTTAAAATTAACTTTGTTTTAAAAGTTTATATCAAGTGAAAATTGCTTTGGTTAGACAAAAACAGGGGTTTGGAACGACTCTGGAATAAATATATTCAGTTAATTTCAAAAATCACTGGTTTCATACAATCTTGGTCTTGTCAATATTCACTTGCTTCCTTACTTGCGTTTTTGCAAAAAGTACTGACTAAATGGGGATCCTGCCACCTGCTGCCGCACATATGCCATATATATATACCATCTTCGGCATTTGGAAGAGTACGTTTTCTAAGCGGTTCCACGTTGCTCGGGGGCTTAATTCGGAACGTAATCCCACTAAAGCATTGTAAATGGATGGTATTGTCACTAGGCTGTACATGTACTTAAGGTGACGAGAACTTCAATTTTTATTGTACACAAAATATTGAAACTTGGTATAACCTTCAAATGTTCTTCTTTGCAGCCAAGAAAATCCTTTCATGCATTATTTTCATATGGCTTTCGAGTCATCTTTGGCGGGCTTCGAAATTTTCCGTGCGGGTGGGGCTTTAGGAAGAACGAAGCGACTCGAAGCCGGTTTCTCGCCAGGCGTCATTTGATTTTCGGTAAATTGCGGTCGGGCGAAAGACCTTCGGAAAAATTAGCCCTTCAATCTTCCAACAGCGCATTCCAAATATAATGCCATATTAATGGCTGACCAAAACATTTTTTACTGGTTCCGGGCATAAGGGCACACTTGGGAAGAACCTTGGTTCTACAAGCGGAAACCATTTAAATGATAATCTTTTGTCTGCTGTTGTTAAAAATTAGAGTATATGACTATATTTATATAAAATTAATGAATTATACTTCGGCTAACTTTATTTAATCAGTTACACACCATTACGACGAAGCTATTATTAACACTTTTTATGGGGAAAAAAATATTAGTATTTGAAAGAACATTGCTTTTCAAAAAGGTTATAATAAACACAATCTCTAATTTCAACATTCATAAGAAAATAATTATTATTTATATTTTTCACTGTTAAAAAATCGTCGCATCCCAAACAGTAATGTGGTTGAATGTTAATTTTGTTATAATTATTTTAGAAAATGATATAGTATGTGCTTAGGTTAAAAAATATTAAACATTAAATTTAGTAATTATTTTTTGAATTATGACTTAATTTCGAAATTCTTCAGTTAAGTAAAAATTTACAATGAAATTTCGTATGCCACGCTTTACTTTGCAGAATGGAAATGAAAAAGAAATATGCTAATAAATGGTAATATGAGGATTTAGTCTTATGATGTTCATAATGAAATTCAACAAGACACGCGCGCGCGGAATGGTGAAATTTGTCTTTTAGTCATTTTCGGGAAAATATTTCAAATTCTTAATAATACATTTTATTTATTTATTTTTTTTTTGAGTTACACAGTTATTTTGTTCGACAAAAAATTAAAAACATTACGAGTTTCTCCGTTTTTTTAACATATTTTTATGCATATTTCAATTTTTCTCTTCATGCGAAGCAAATTTTCAAATAATGTGATGAAAAAAATGTTTATTCATATTTAAATACATAAAAAAGCTGATACTAGAGATTATAAAGTCAAATTCCATTAGAAAAACAATTTTTCAATTTCATTTAAATATTTTCCAAAAAACATTTCCAAATTTTAAAAAAAAAACATTCCAAAGTTGTAAATCTACTAAACATCTAGCTAAAATAAGAAAGCTGAAAAAATCTTACATGGGACTTTTAAAATGTATAAGATTTTTCACATTGTATCTTATTTAATAAAAATGTAAATTGCATTATATATATAATACAAACAAAAAGATCCTCCTGAAAATATTTTCTTAATAGCAGAACCGTGATTTCGCAAAATTTAAAGGAATATGCATAAAAAACTTTTTTTTCGAAATATTATTAAAAAAAATTTTTAACCCCAAATTGTTTTGGCAAAAGGTCGAAGGATATATTGAAAACATTATCTTTTGTGAAAATTATATTCAAAAATGATAATATTTTCCCCTATATAAGCTGAAACATCCAAAACGTCTGATCTACAATATACACCAAAGACCCAAAAATTGTGAACACCACCAATAAAATTTGAACACTTTCTCCCCCCAAAAAATGTTAATTTTTGCGGGATGAATCCAAAATTTCTTGAGAAACTAGATACAGGTTGTAACAATTGTCTAAGCAAACTTCACATAAAGTAGAGATATTCCAAGAAAAAGATGTTTTTGAGCTAAAATTTTTTCTTATAAAAACCCTCAAAGGGCTCTACGATAAAGATCCGCCGAATTAGGGTCCAGGACTTTAAATTTGGGAATTGTGTTTATTGCTCCTCGAACCATTCTAACACAATTTAGCCTTTGACTGGGATTGTTTTGCTGGAAAAATTTTTTCAGTCGGGTCCCCCCAAAAAGGGGTGCAACTGATTTCTTATGCCGCAGACCAAATTTTCAGCCCTTCCCCCCAAACCCGGGGGTCCCAGAATTGGAACGTTTACGGAGCAAAACGCCACCACAAGCATGGACCGCGTGGAAGGGCAACTTTGACCTTGAATATCCCCTCCCCTATCGCCCATTGATATGATGAATGAGAAATCGTGCCATAGATCGGGAACTGTTTTTCATTTATTTGTGATCGTCCGATGTCCCCAACTGTAGGTGAGTTGTCGATAACACTTGGTAAAAGGGAGGATGAGTGAGGCGTTTGCTTTCAGCCCATGTCCATCAGTATCCGCTGAGATGTTCTTCCCAAAAAACTTTTAATTGAACCGATTATATTGGGGGTTACTGGCCCCGTCTGGGGCCGATTTTGTTTACTGCGGACAGTCTTGTTCTTTACTTTTGACGAGGGGGCGTCCCAAAGGTTTGGTCCTTTTTTAAGTGTCTGACACCCTTGGCATAGTGTTTGGGTAGATACCTTAGGGGTTGGGGCTTCCCATATGGGGTGGGGTTTTTTTAAAGAGAAAGGGGTTGGAACGGACGAAGAGAGGGAGGGTTTTTTACCCCGGGCGTTCGGTCGGGGAAGAGTCCCTTGTTTTTGGGAAACGGAATCTTGAAATGTTTTGGACCGGGGGGAATGGAATTCCTTCGGAGAGAGGACCACAGGGTAACTGATGTAAAAAAGTAGAAGAGATAGTCTCTTTATGTTTAAATTTAGGGGTTTCAGAAACGACGAACATTGTAGTTTGATTGTTATTTGATTATTATATTTAATCAAGAAATTATGTTAATCAAGATTTAGTTATGCGTGTATTGATTGATTTTAAAAAATTATTAAAAAGAAATAAAGTTATTACATTCTTTTCTGGTTTGACCGTCATTTATGCATTTTATACGAATATTAAAACAGCAGATCATAACAACCCCTAAGTTCGGGGCCCAGTACCCCCAAAAAGACCCACCGTGTAGGGAAAGGCAAATGCACGTTAAATCTGCGAGGCGAAACATCCCCCCGTTTGGGGGGTGGAGGGGGGGGTGCCAGCTCAGGTGGCATCCCCGGTTTACTTGACCAGGGTTTTTAAAATTACGGGGTGTCCCCAAAAAGGGCCCCTCAGAACCCGGAACAGTGCGACGTAAATATTCAATCTATCAATTAAATCATGAACAACCTACCAGTCATGTTTTTTTCGGGAGATACTCTTTCCCAAGAAATTGGACCATTCAAATATGCCCCGTTAAAAATTGGGGCGCGCGCTTTTCCCAAACCCTATCCCCCACTTGCAAAGGAAGTCCAAAATGATGGCTTACTTTTTCCAAAAGTATTTAAAAACCATTATCTCTGAATCGCGAGGCTGCCATGTCATCTAGATGAGTTCATTGGAAAATGGGTAGTTCAAAATGTTTTAACTAGGCGGTGTATACTTTAGAAGTGGATTTATTTTCATATCTTATTGTATTAGAGTAGAGCAGGCCAAATTTGGCCCCCAGGGGGGCGCGATAACCAAAAAGGGGGGAACATATCGAAAATAAAAGGTTAAAAAAAATTAATTTACTGGAATAAAAAGAAAAAAAAAAATTTTTCTATATATTAAAAATAAGTTTTACTTTGATATGATTTATATGCCTGATAAAAAAAGGTCATAAAAAATAAAAGATTCTACTTTTTGAACGCTCATTAGCTATCTCTGATCCTATAACTAAATAAAAAATATTTTGTTTGTTTGCTGAATCCAGATAAAATTTTTTTTCATTTCCTTTAACTTAAAATATTACTTTTGCGGGCATTTCGAACTTACAGGTTTACCCGTTATCCCTTTCTTTAGGGAAGATGTAAATTATAAATTTGTTGCGTTTTTTTCACAATGGAAAGAGAATACTTAAAAAGCATATTGAGCACTTTGAAGGATTAATTGGCCCAAGATTTTTTTTTTTGAGTATAATGAAACATATAAAAAAAAATCGTTAATTTGGAAAAACCGTTTATTTGTTACCAATGACCTTGACAGAGAACCCCCAATACAGTTTAAAGGGGAATAAAATGAATTGATCACTTCCCTTTTTTGGGAGTGGAAAACGTTTTTAAAATTTTAAGGTATTGTTTAGACCGAGTTTCCCGGGCGACCTTTTTTTTAAAAAATATTTTCAACATCTGCTTTTTCCCAGAATAACTTAGTGGTTTTAATTGTGATTTTTGGACTGATTATGGTTTATAAATGTAAATAGCAGAATATAAAAAGAATGGGGCATCCGTGATCTACTGAAAGGAAAATTGAAGCTGATAAACAAGGAAAACTTGTGAAATAATGCATATTAAGATGTTTGGGAAAAAATTTGAGAAAAGCAAAAACTAAACGAAAGGAAAATTTTCAATAGCTCATTAAAAACTTTATCAATAAAATTAAGCCATAACGTACCGCAAAATCCCTTCCCCCCTTCAAAAGACAAGCAAAAAAAAAGTTCAACAGGATATTTGTCGATCATCAAAGGATATTAAAATTAAAAACTAACAAAGAATTTTTGGCCAAAAACTTTCCTGTAATGTTGAAAAATTTCTGTGATTTGTGCCCTTTTATTGGGTCACGCACATTTGGAACAATTTAGTTCAGTTTTATTGGATTTTTTCTCAAATTATGAAAGACAAATAGAAAAAAACCGAAATAGGGAAAATTTTTTCTTAGTTAAATTATTCACTGAAATTGTGATTTTTTTCTTGTATTTGAAAAAAATTTTTTGGGGGCTCACCCCCAAAAATTAACGTATATGAGTGCCACCTGATCCCCCGGGGTTTTCCTTTAAATATTAAAAAAAAACCAAAATTTTTTTCATTGAATTTAAATGGGGACTTCCCGCCAAAAAGAACGTTTAAAAATTTTCAGGACTCCATGAATTTGTCCAGAGCGTTTTTTAAAGGAAGGGAAAAAATTGAAATTGACACTAAGTTATTTTTTGATATTTAGCTCAGATCTATATTTTTTTCAAAGTACCCCCGAAAACGATTCACAAAGGTATAATTTAAAAAAGGGAATAGTAACGAAATGCTTTTGTTTTCAGTGGAAAATTCAGATCCACCCCATCCAGAATTCAAAACGTGATTTATTACAAAATTTTTTTTTCGTCACTGGTGGAAATCTTAAAAATCTCTTTTTTTGGCAGTTGAGAACCCTGGTATTTTGAAAAAGGATCTCTTTAAACCCCTTCGTAACTTCATCAATTTTCCCCCTCTGTGTTACTTATTGATGCTTTATTATCGCCGAAACTCGCTGTGATTTAAAAAATATTTATGATTTTGTTTTAATCCACGCCGAAATACTTAATACCGTGAATTATAATTAAAGCGGAATTAAAATGTACATTCAAAAATTGGTAGCTAATCGATTTGGCCAAGACTGACTAGAATTGTACAAAATAAAAGCATTTTACATGTTTTGTGCGCTCGTTGGGTTGCCCGACTCACATGTACGTTCGCGAGGATGCCAGATGTAATGCATTTGATAAAAAAGCAACATAAAAAGGCTATTTTTTTTGACATTTGTACTTTTTAAATGGATCTTGAAGGAAAAAAATCTTTAATTAAATATTATTTCTCAATCTGTTTCAATTTAAAAATTAGAGAGAGAAAAAATAAAATAATTTAAACCCCTATTACTTAAAAGTAATTTACTTAAAATATATATTACTTAACAGTAACATATATAAAAAATTTAATACTTATCTTATTAATACTGAATTAAGAACAAGTTTAATAAGTATTAGCGACTCTCATGGTTTTGTCTTGCAGAGCAAAGTTTTTCAAAGTTTTTTTAGAAATTGACCCTCTGAGTTTTTTTCTATATTTATGATATCTATATTTTGTCTTCAAACAGCCACCCGCATTTTGCAATATGTTCCAATTTAAAATCAGAAAAAGGAAAAATAACATAATAATTATCCTATTACTTAATTTTTTTTGCTTATAAGTAACATATACAAAATTTAATACTTATGCTATTAATTTGTACGGTTTATAATTAAGATCGTGTATTGTAGCTTTAGCGTCAAAGGGCATTATTATTGCATTCAGTAATTTATTAATGTATAAGGGGGGGCGCGATAAAAATTGTGATTGAAAAGGGGGGCGCCAGTATTGAAAGTTTGAGAAACACTGGAGTAGAGAGAAATTTTAACTAATATCGCTGGTTATTATTTCAGTTGATCGTAACTCTGAAAAAAACAATATTAATTTTTTCAAAAAATTTCGTTCAGACTTCTTAATTAAATCTTAGCTATATATAGGCAAAGTATTATAGAAGCATTTTTCATAAAATAATGTTTTGAAAATATGTCATCTTTTCTTCATTTTTTGCCAAAAGATTGCTCTTAAATAAATTTTTTCTTGTAGTAGTATTCTTAATATAGTTTTATGTGTAAATTCTAATTCAACGGACACTAAATATTAAAAAAAATTTCATTCATAGGCTTTTTTAAAATCACGGTTTCGAACATAGTCAGTCGCATTAATCGCGAAACTCAGAATTCAATGTTTTAGTTTAATGCCCTACATATTCAATTTCATTTAATTTCTGACATGCTTAGTTATTGAATAAAACTAGATAATTTATGACTCTACTTCTTTATTCTATTGTACTAAAATTTAAGGGGAAAAAAACAGTTAAACAATTTAAGAAGAAAATTTATGAAAAATTCAGTAATCTCTCAATAATCAATCTTATATAAAAGAGCTATTTTCATTTCACTTCCATCTTGAGAGATTAATTATTAAAGCCACACTCTGAAGCTACGGCAGGGGTATTAACAACAAACAGCGTCATTTTGAACTATGTTTAAATGACGAGGACGACATCTGAGCTGGCATCCTACTCCTAAACTTTACATCATGCATCGTGTGTTTTGAGTCTCAACACATTAACCTGCATCAGGTTCTTTTATCAGAGTCCCCAATGGCACAGAACTGAAAGCCATAACTCAACAAAAACAACGCCAACTAGAAGTTCGAGAACATGACCAGCTAAAAGCTTTTAATTATTTACCTCTCAACCGTCGTGGGCTTATGTATACGTCTCGCTCTACAGGTGCATTAAATACACCTGACGTATATATACGTCTTTTCGAAATACTATCCTTTTCTAAGCGTTGTTATCAGTAAAACTATTTCGATGGCTTCGGAATACAATAAAATGTCCTTCACAGTACCTGCGAAGGAATTACTTATTTCAGAAAAAATTTGCTTATTTATGCCCTTTTTTCCCCCCAACACACTAGTTAAAAATTACGAGGTCGTTGCCAAAAACCTTTGTGTAGCTGAACAGTGCGCGACGTTAATATATTCACTCACTCACTTATTCCCTCAACACATCATAAGAGCGCCTATGTTGAAATCGATGGCATCAGGGAGTGATTCGCGTAACTTTTAATTGTCAGTTGAGGGATTGAAACTAATTTTAACTCATCTTAAAGACAAAAGAAAAATTAATATATTTCGTATTTCTTTTACTTTCATTATTTGAGTTTCTAATTAGCACTAAGCGTTTCCTGACACATTGCGAACAAGCTTTGCAACCTTTAAACATACGCGCGCGATACATTTTATAACGTTATTTAAACATAAGCTATGCTAAATATTTTAAAATATACGCATACACGGGTTTATATGTAGAAACCTATACTATAAGATCATGATTTCTTTTTGTATAGACCTTACTATGTTGGAAACCTTAGCAAATAATTTTCACTGTTTGAGCCCAATAGATGCCAAAAAGAAAGCCAAATAAAAAAAAACACGTTAATTCTTGAGATAAGCTTGGAATCAATCCACACCCCTGCCGTAAAATTCCTTAAAATTTAATCTATGGCAATTCTTTTTAAAGCCCCTGATAATGTATAAATGGTATACAGCATCATTAGATTTAATAAAAAATAACTATCTTTTATATCAGATGTACCGTAATCTAATGCTATTTAAGGTATCCGACTACGTTCGGAACCGTGATTTTGCAAAAGCGCATGAATAATTTTCATCATATTTAGTGTAACTTTGATTAGAATACATGTATAAAATAGTTTTAAGGACATTTTGACAAAAAAAAAGTATTTAAATACAATATTTTGGCAAAAAATTAACTTAGAATAATCTTTTTTTCCAAATGTTCTCCTTTTGTGAAAAATGCTTCTATTATAATAATATTTTGCCTGTATATAGCTCAGAACTCTGTACAGAGGCTCAACAAGAATTTTTGAAATATACAACTTACAAGTGGGTTTATCTATTTTTACGACAACAGAGGAGAGCAATTTTAAGAAAAAAACGCCTATAATTATTTAAATGGGTTGTAACTCTGAAAATGTAAATTTTTTTAAAAAATTCTAGTTGGGTCTCTGTAAGAGGTATGGAGCTATTACGGCAAAAATATTATTATAATAAAGCTACCAAAGAGACTTTGAAAAAATTATTCAAGTTTCATATTTAAATATTTTATAATTTCCTTAAAACAGTTTTTACATGTATTTCTGAGTTACACTAAATGTTAAAATTATCCATTATCACTTTTAAAATCACGTTCCAGGATCGAATTAAACAAAAACATCATTGTCGTAACATGCTTTTGAAAGTCAATATTGTTAAAGGCAGTCATTTGAGAAGTAGTGAAGTGCAATTTATTGGTAACTATTATAAAGGTTTCTTAATGGCTAACAAAAATTAAAAACCATGTATTTAACGTATGAAACTATAAATTATTTGTAATAGTAAATTTCAAATTGGCTATTATGAATCAATAATTCAACGACTTTTTTATAGAAAAATTTAAAATTATGATAAATAAATAACAAAAGAAAAAGCAACTAAATATACTTTAATAACTCCGAAATATTTTTCAAAGTCCAGAAACTCTGCAATGAATCTCACTCGAGAATAAATTAATGAAACACGCGATAGAAAGAATTTAAATATTTAAACAACGGGAATTCGAAGAAAAGAATAGATTGAAAATAGCTCTTTTTTTGAAAAATTTAAATGAGAAATTGTTTGCTTAAATACGAATTTTTAATGCAATCATCTCTCTTAATTACTACCAATGACATAGAGGGCATTCCATTGCCAAATATTTACTTCTTCGTTTGCTTAATTGAGTATCTTTTAGTTAAAATTCATCATCAAAATCGTATTCTAAAATCTTTTAAAATTATTATGAAAAGAATCATTTTTTAAATGGTAAAATACAACCGTCTGGCCTCATGCGTTACGTTTGTTCTGAGAGACATATTCACTCAAGCTGAAATTATTCTTGTGAAGTAAAATTTCTATTTGTCAAAACTTTTTCCCTTCTTTTTCTTCTTATTTATTACTAACATTTTCTACCATTTTTTAATGAATCGACATTCCAGGATTTAAAGACACCTACTCAAGCGCGGTGAGACGACACATTCCCCCAACAAAGCCCCCGTGTATTAACGCGATTTTTTATACCTATAATTCGTAAGTTACACATTTATCAAAAACTTTTCTTTTTTTTTTCAGAAGTTTCGAGCAAAAGGGGGAAGAACCTCTTCTTTCCTTTCTTCTCTCCTGTTTGCTGTGTTGCTTCCGTTGGAAGAAGTTGGGCGTAGCTGTACTTATACAGCGACTGAGGGAACAGATAAAACTTTTCTTTCTTCCCCCAATTGTTTATGCATGACCTTCTCAGGAAGAAAGTAAATAAATAAACAAAAATAAAAAAAACAGAAATGAAAAACCAAAAAAAAAAAAATATACAGCGACGCAAAGTCTATGTACCCTGTTTCTTACAGTGACAGCCAAAGAAATTGTCTCCAAATGGTAAAATCAATAAGCCATGGGATTTAAGGTCCACCCGCCCTTCTCTGCTGCAAAAAAAGGCAAAATAAAGAACGAAAATAGGGAAATTTTTTTTCCTTCTCATTCCTTCTTTTCTGTTTTTTTTCCATTGTGTTTTTTCAAGAGCTAGCGAGGGTACTTGATGTAGTTCTGCGAAAGAAGACCAGGGAGTCCCTCTCCCAGAATACTGACTGACTGCCTTTGTAAATAAAGCTACGTTCTCTGTTTTTGAAATAAATAAATTTTTCCCGCTTCATTTCTATTTCTTCCACAAAACCTCTGGTGTCATTTGGGTATAGAGGGTAACTTCATTTATATGATAATTTATGCCATTAAATCAACCCGGCTTCGGTCTCTTCGGGTTTTTCGGGTGTATACATAAACCTTTTCGCTTTTCAATCGGAGTGATTTCGGTTGGAATTTTTCTTGTGTTTATTTTGCATCTTATATTTCAAACGCGGGTTCTCATCCATTGGTGTAACTTATTAAGAGGAATTTCTAAATGGCGCAAATAAAACGCTGTATGAGAAAAAGAATTCGGTGTACTTGATTTTGAGGAAGAAGTAAAGCTATTTCTTGGCTATGAATATCTTGGCTATCAGTTCAACGTGCTGGTTGTACATAAAGGATTCCGTTACAAATTTTATTTTTAGTGTATCTTTTTGCTAAAGAAATAAAGATAAGATACATAAATTCAGTCTTATTCATAGAATTCTACTGCATTGATTAGAAGTGTTTCCTGGGGATGTATATATGGGAAAATAGTCTTTTACGAATAAAACTTTAATGCGGCATTATTGATTTCTTTTCTTTTGCGCATGCCATGAAATTTTACAATTTCTGTTCAAGAAATAAAACAAAATACTACTACTGTATTTTGAATTTTAAGTAGAATAAATTTGGTTATATGTAAAATAAAACTGCGGCTATACATGAGAATTTCAAAATGACACAAAGAAAATATTTTAGATTCCGGCTTGGAAAAGTTTTGTTTAATTTTGTATATAAACTATTTATTAGTAAAGTTTGATAAACAGGAAAATATGTTTTGAAGCATTTCACAGAAATATATCTAAAACTTCTTGAAAACATATAATATGTTTGCTCGATGTTTTTACAAACCATATACACTCTACTTTAATATATGAGGTTTGTCTTTATTGATATTGATACATTGTGTCTTTTAAATATATCAGAAGTTTGACAAATACATGTCAAAATAAGAACTATAATAGTTCGTTCTACCAAAATAAATGATTTCATGATTTTCCGTTTAAAATATAAATTAAATTTAGCCTTAGAGCTATTTTTATTTAACATAAAATTATTTTTAAAGTATAAATACTTTCTTATTTGTTAAACAATTACATTCTTATTTTTCAAGTAATTATATTCTTATTTGTTTCGCAAATACATTATTATTTGTTCAACATATACATTGTTACTTGTTCATCATATACTTCGTTATTTGTTCGACATATACCTGGTTATTTGTTAAACATATATATTTTGATTTATTTGTAAAGTAAACCCTATCCATATTGTTATTATTTGAATATATATATACTGAAAAAAAATGAGCTACTTTTGAAAAATAAAAATACGTATGATTTAGGGAGCATTTTGAATTTATTGGTTACATGCATTAGAATTCCCCAGATTTTCATTTTAGTGTATGAACCTCTAAAACAAGATATGCCCGAACAAACAAAGCATAGATTAATAAGAATATTGTTGCAAGCAGACTTTTCTAACTGTACTTATATGGTACTAAATAGAAAAATTTTAATTTTTTTTTAAGAAAATTAAATATAAGAACACATTTTTCTGCATTTATTTGCTACAGATGGTATCTTATATTGAATATTTTCGTTTTTTAATGTATTCATATTTATTGTAATATGTAGACTCTACATAGCTGATCCTCAACAACTGACCTACCTCATCCGTTTTATCAGCATCGACATTCCCCTACACGAGATTATAGGCATATTGAAATGATGGTAATTTGCAGTAACTTGTGGCAGGTAAATCCTGCCACAAGTTACAAGCTACAAGAAATGGTGTATTGCACAAATATTGGTGACAGTACGAACCGTTTGAGTCGTTTTCAGCACAGCTAAAATGTCTACAGATTGTTTATTGCTGTGATTGTTAATTTACAGTCTCATTATAGTGTTTGCATCTGCAGTGGTACATTGAACAGCGGATATGAACAACCGAATGGTGTTGTAGGATTGTCTATACATACGAATCACATTTCCTCCATAGCATCGAAAATTTGTCTGACCACATTTGAATAGAATAATGCGCGTTAGGATCAGGCAAAGTTAAATTTTCATTCCTCCATCATATTGCATGATTGTCTCGTAACAGGTCTATCCGCAAATCTTCCACTAATCTTCTTGGGTAAAATTATTCTTTTTAACTGCGAGTTCAGTTGAAAACCTTTCTCGATGAAGAAGACAATGTTTAGTCAAAGAGTATTTCTATTTAAACGTTGGTATTAGAGTAGACGAGGATGGCCGATGGTTGATAGTTGAAAGCTGAGATTGAATCCTGAATAGGATTACGACCGGAGGTCGTATAGTTAAGACCGTTATCTAAAATGAATTCAAACGCTGGAGTCAAGAATGCTCTAGTATTCAGATAAGTGCTTTTATTTATATGTTAGTTGAATTAATCCTTGCAGTTGCTCTTCCGGGTGTAATGTTTAGCGCATTCTCTCCCTTAATTACTTTGGTTGATTAGTAAAAATAGTAATAAAATTGTGTGACAATTATTATGGTTGATCCTTTCTCGAACCCCAAAACTCTAACGTCTGCAAGGGCGTTACAACCTTAGTCCCAGTTTTCTCAATGTATCACTCTCCGAACAAGTTTTTTCAATGGTTGGAGAACGATCCACTTAACAAACACTACTTGCTGCTACCCCAGATAAATGTTGGCAGTGTGAAAAGAGAAACATATGTTACAGTGCCTATTTAAGCTCATTTCCGGCCCTGGGCGCAGAAGATCTACAAGCCCCTATGCACTGGTGGATCGAAATTTATAACCTGAAAATTTGGTTATGTCCAGCTTATCCGGGACCCTGGGCACCCGCCCCACCCGATTGCTAAACTGGCACTGCTATGCTATCATGTACCACCAAGACGTACAAAGCCTCATCCTTTTTATATCGATTCGTGCTGCAGCAAATATTATCACCTTTGTAACGATGGTCTTTTCCAGGTCTATTCTCTTAACACGGATTTTCTTCCGTCAGCCAAATTGGCACTTTAAGCTAGAACAACTCCACATTACAAAAGAACGTCACTACCGAATAATGTATGAATAGTCAAAAATGAGAAATCGACTATTATATTTAATAAAAAAGGATTATAGATCATGATAAATGTTTTAGACGATATATTTTTTATTGAGAACATTAATAACCGCTTGCACCACAAATTATCACACGTGAGATTACGTAGAATTTAACATGAAGCACACATCACAAAGAAGAGAAGTATTACAACGCAAACATCCATGCCTTACCCGGGATTGGAATTCAGACCCTACGGCACCGCAGTCAGCTTCATTAACCACTATACCGGATGGGCGTTTATTAGCCTATATTGCTGCATTAATTCATGCTGGAGAGAATAAGAAGGATATTAAAGAGGATTTACATTTTATGACAGCCGAGAGGTTGCATCTCATTTAGATAAATACAAATTAATTCTTAACTTTTAGCTTGTCTTACTGCACATCGCTTCCTCATTTCTAGTGTCAAACTTAATAAAACTATACAATTTCTTTTCCTTGTAATCATTTCAATTTTGATTCAACGGCTTTGTAATGATCCCTATTGGGAACCTAAAAGATCAGCTACATATCCAAATTAACCAGCATGCGAAGAAGATGCCATGACAATCGCAGCGCCAACACCCACTATTAACTTTATTGCCTTCCTATATATATAAAATATCACACACACATAATATACTTCTTCTGACTTAAATTTCGTGTCACAACGCAACGTTATCTGATCCTAATTAATCGAGAAGGTTATTGGTGAATGGATCTAGTAATTCTGATACACACTGTCAAATGACGGGGACAACGCGTGAACTGGTATTCGACTATTAAAACTTCTACTCTTCATTAGTCCTCTTTACTGGAAGGATCATGGTTGAAAACTCGCGTCAGGTGTAGCTTCTGTTGAGTTATGGGTGCTATTCAGTGGCCTAAGGGAGAATATTGGTCCCCCTTGCCAAGTTATTTCTTTAGCCTCAAGCTGGATCTCACAAAGTATAGCAAAACCATAACCTAACATAGGTTTGGGCCTCCTATTACCCTGCGTGGCCGCGGTAGCCGAGTGGTATAGGTATCGGGTCGTGGCTTACCTTGTCACGAGTTCGAGCCCAGTACCACTGAAGACCCACCGTGTAGGAAAGCGATGCACGTTAAATCTGTCGAGAGCTGAAACGTCCTTCCGTTGGTGCGGTGCGGTAGTCAGGAGAGGGGGGTGCCAGCTCAGGTGTCGTCCACGTCACTTGACCCTGGTTCAAAATTACGTGTTCCGTCGCCAAAAGCCCTCGTGTAGCTGAACAGTGCGACGTTAATATTCAATCAATCATATTACCCTGTCTCCCCAATGCAGGTGTTGCGGGGGTATGCGTTTCGCCCCTGGTTCTATTCCTAGTGACACAAATGACCTGTGTAGTGACACTAACACAAATGTGAGGGCTATAAGCACCGCTCTCACCAGGGGCGTAGCTACCGCTGTATCAGCCGATGGCGTTTGAGATGCAGGTGTGTGGACCGCGCGTTTGCGAGTCAATCTGGGCCTGTTTAATGTGGCAATTATAACCCCAACATATGTGAGGAAGAAAACTGTTAATATACTAAGGGGCACCCAAAAATGGTGTGCAAGAAATTGTGATACGGGGCCCACTCAAGACTAGCTAAGCCAGTGGCCCTCACCAATGTGAGAGCTATGCTTATAGCCCTCATATTGGTGTTGTGTGGAAGTTAGGAGCATCAGATGTAGTTCTCTTTGCTTGTTTATGATTTAGAATTATGAGGTCCATCACCGTAGTCCTAGTCTTAAACACGATATTACTAAACATTTAATCGATCATTCTTTATTTTTCAATCACTGAGCAAATACAGACATAATGTCTCCAACATATTAATGCCTTTTAAAAACAATGCAAACATATTGTCCAACTAAATTTTTTCTAACTCAAATTTTTCAATTAAAAGAACAAGTTTCAATGTGTAACAAAATAACAACGCGATGATTACATCTGAAAAGGACCGACATATCAAAGAAGAATCAATACAATGAAGTCAAAGTAATTAGTGTCATATGAATAGATATAATCTTGTGATTGTCAAATTGAAAAAATACTTGAAACCTCAAATGCTTTCATAAATCTCGATAATAAGAATAATATTTCAATATAAAAAATCGTCTTTGAAGGACATATACGGTAAAGAAAACAAAATTCAAAAATAAATAATGATTTTTCCCACTTATTTTTAAACGTTTATTATTTCTTTTCAGTATTACAAGCGAAAAAAATAGCCCCAAAACACTTAGCACCAAGCATTTATATTATTCATTGATATTATTAAAAACTATCTTTTTATCAAACATTAAAATCCACTTGATAAAAGGATGACAGAAAAAATATGCTTGAAAAATAATTCACTTTATTCTTTTCATCGCGTTTTTCGTTTTTCTTATTAAATTTTCTTAAAATTAAATAAGATTTGGTCTTTCGAAACCTTTTATGAGGGCTTTTGATCATTTCTTTTCATTGTTCATTCTTGTCACTAGTTATAATTTTTAAATTACTTTGTTGCATTTTTTTTCAGTTTTTTCTTTTTCATTTCATTTACGTGTTCGTTATTATGTGTTGATAAATCGATAGAGCTGCAGAGATGCCTTATCAAAAACAAATGTTAAGACTCATTCTGAAATACCCTTAACTGATGAAGAAAACTTCTATAAGAGTATTTTCCCTTCCATTTACTTTCACGTTATATCGCGTGAAGATTCTAAGACTAAGAAGATTCTTTAGTGCACTTTTATATATAATCCAATTAATACAAACGAAATAAAACCGTCTTTTAATTAGAATAAAATTTTCTATGAGTTAATCTTAAGAATCCTTGATGTCAAAAAATGCAATTTATTCCAAAGGCCACAGCCATGAATGCATGATATCCTAGTTGAGACGCTTGTACATACCCTAGTTTTACTAAAAATTTGGGTATATGGTATATTGTTCAAGCAAAATGGTACATTGCTCGTTAAATCTTTCTTGGTGCTAAATCCTGTTTTTGGCATAATAGTGAATTTGCCAGCTCATATGTTGTCTTTGTCATATGGCCGTGGTCTAACTATACAAATCAATAGACTCAATTCATGACGGTCACATGATAACGACAAACACGTGCTCTCCTTTGAACTCAAAACAGACATCAAACTAATTGTACATGTTGTTCTATTTGCAAAACTTGGGTAAAATTAAAACTTTTATAATTGGATAAAAATGTTCAAATGTTAAGACATGTTTTTACGAAATATTTTAAAATTAAAAAAATCTTATTTTATGCATGTACTTTTAAATAAAATGCATTTAGAATACCTATGTGCATTATTGTTGTTAAGGTATCCGACTACGTTAGGAACCAAGATTTTAAAAAAAGTGCATAAATGTATAATTTTCATGATATTTAGTGTCACTTAGATTAGAATACATGTATAAAATTGTTTTAAGGACATTATGACAAAAATTATTTAAATACAATATTTTGGCAAAAATTAACTTAGAATAACCTTTCTTCCAAATGTTCTCCTTTTGTAAAAAATGCTTCTATTGTATTAATATTTTGCCTGTATATAGCTCAGACCTCTGTACAGAGGTTCAACTATGAATTTTGAAAAATTCAGATTATTTTTAGAGTTACAACCATTTGGAATAATTATCGGCGTATTTGCTTAAAATTTCTCCCTTCTGTTTTCGTAAGACATGGATAAACCGACTTCCAAGTTACGCGTTTCAAAAATTCTAGTTGAGTCTCTGTACAGAGGTCTGAGCTATATATAGGCAAAATATTAATACAATACACGCATTTTTTACAAAAGGAGAACATTTGGAAAAAAGATTATTCTAAGTTAATTTTTTGCCAAAATATTGTATTTAAATAAATTTTTTTGTCAATGTCCTTAAAACAATTTTATACATGTATTCTAATTTAAGTGACACTAAATATCATAAATATTATCCATTTACACGCTTTTGCAAAATTACGGTTCCGAACGTAGTCGGTTACCTTAACAACTTTGTATTTTTTAAGAAAAAGTCTCTGAAAAGATCAAAAGTTGGCAACAATGAAGTGCATGAATTGATTAGCTGGAAACACATGATTACTTTTATCTTGTGACAATGACGTCACATGAGATTTTGAACTGATTGGCTAAAAACACGTGGTTATCATTATTATGTGACTCTGACGTCACATGAATTGTGCTCATTAGCAATATCCCTAATGGTGTGCGGAATTAATAACTTAATAAATTGTTAAAATACAATTTTTATAATTGGCTATCCTGGTTAAATATTTCTTTTATATATATATATGTGTGTGTGTAACACTATAGAATGAACAAATTTATCTGAGTTATTTTCAAAGACAATAACACTAAAAGATTATCACTGAAAACAAACTACAAAATAGTCATTGTACTTTTATGGCATTTATGTTTCCTCTCTCAAAAGTGATATTCGATCACAACGGATCGTCTCAGCAAGCAAGTAGAAAATACAATAAGATAATCTACCCCAATAGTCTGTTTAGATGAAAAGCATGGTGTTTTTCAACGCTTAAAGACAAGTGATGATATGGTAATTGGTCCACATTGCCTGTCTTCCGAACATCTGCTGGGAACTAATAATTCGATTTCTAATCCCTTGGTCCACCACTTCTGGTCATGATGAGTTGATAACGGAAAGGGGTGGTTGGAATGAGGTGATTAACCTCACTCGTGTCACCTGTCAGAACATGGCTGCCCAATAGATAGATAAGATGGCATAAACAAAGCTCGGAAGAGTATTCCCTATTTTGAATAACATAATCATTTACCTTTTGTTTGATTAATACGGTTGGCTGGCTCTTTACACAAAATTGTGTTGCTTGAAAATTGAATGTTATCATCAAAAAGTAAAAAAGATGATTTTGTTTTAATATCTTGGGAATTTTAATGGGTATATACGAAGTAAGATTTAAAAGTTTCTGGACTGTAACTTAAAAAATATTGCCAACTAAATTGCTGAAACACATCCTCCTTCGAAATAAATCCTGAACATCAACGTACTTTTGTCATCGCTTGTGTAAAGATCATTGGAACATTTCTGGTATCTACTTTTAGCCCATGTCCTTTAATTTAGCCTCTGATGCTCTTTTAACTTCATCTGCAGTTGAAATCGATGACCTGAAAGTGACATGCCAGATAAGGCAAAACAATTGCTTTCGTTTTCAGAAGAAAGTCAGGGACGATGAGGCGTTGTCATGCGAAGCACCCATGAGTGCTCAACCCCAATTTTGGCCTCTTCTTTCGGATTGGCTCACTCAAACAACGCAGGATGTCTACATAAAGTTCTTTCTTCGCAGTACGCTCTCCAGGGTTAAACTTCAGATGCTACAATGCCCTGGATATCGGGAAAAACATTTCTAGCAAGACCTTTCCTTTTAAACGATTTTGGCGGAATTTCTGCATGCATGGAGAATGTGGGGATTTCCAAGTTGCCGATGTCCTCGGGATTGCTTGGTAGTATCAAAACCCCCAATTTCTCGTCTCCAGTTGCAATTATGCCAAGTAGGGAAGGATCTCTGCCAATAGCTGATATTAAGTCTTCGTCATTTCCATTCGAATAGTTTTTCGGTCGTCGTTTAACATGCGGAGATCGATGTGTTTGACACACCGTATGTACTTTAAGATTCTTAGCCAGAATCTGCTGACATGTTGCCTCGGATATCTCTGATTCTACTCCTCCAATTCTGATGTTTGCTCTATTGTTGAAGCATTTGCTTAGGTACCGCCACAAAAACCTTTTCGATGTTCTCAGTGGTGCGGGAAATGTGCGGATGTGTCCAAAGCATCCATCGTCTTCGTCTCTTTCTCTGCCTTCTCTGAAACGTCGATGCCACTCAAAAAATTGTGTTCGCGATAATATATCACTGCCGTACGCATGCTTAAATATTTTGTAAGTCTTCATATCACTCTTTTCCAAGAGAATACAAAATTTGATATTCATTACCTGCTCAACAGCATCATTTCTTTCAATCTCTATTAAATGCATCTACCTGAAAAATATGGCACCGTGGTGAGCCACCGACCCCCTGATTTCGGACAATTTTTTTTAGAAAAAGTGAAAGAACGCATTAACAGATAAAACGTTATCATAGTCGCTCTAATGTCAGTTTTTTTTTCAAGTTGTAGGCTCAGTCTGGGAGCTTTTGAATCTTACCTTGTATTTCAACCATATGTTTGTATAAAAATTATTTTTACGACATTGCTTTGATTTGTGCAGAGTAAATTATGTAATCGAGAACCTGGCTTGGTGCTTCTATGTCCCTTTATGGTACCATACATGAGGAATGTATTCAATTCTCTTTGTTAGATGTTTCAGTCGTGTTCTGCAAGGTAAGTTGAGATAATTTGGGGGAAGGGATTTGAGGGTTAATATCCAAATATCGGCAGTCATTTACTTAAATTATTTTAAAATCATTCATATAATGTTCTTAATTTTTTTTTCAAATGAAGGAATATTTATATATTCAATTTTCAAGCGAAATATTAAGTCATGGAATATTCAATTGTCTTAAGTTTTATTCATAGATTTAAAAAATGAGGAAAGGGGGCATTAAAGGTCTACACATGTCGTAGAATTTCGAAAAATAATAAAGTTCGATAATTTTAAACAGCAGCCTCAGTCCTAAAATAATCTGTTATATACCAAAATTAAAAGCAAGGGTTTTTCCAACAGTTTTTTTTCCAAAAATGAGGTAGATTATTGAATATAATTATGTATATTCAATAACACACACAAAGTTCGTTTTATTCCTACCTTATTTCCTTCTCATTATAATTTATATACTATATGCGTATGTGCAACATGTCCTGTAGCATTTCAAAATGTAATATTCCATTAATTAATTTGCCAGAGTGCGATTTTGACCAAAATGTTTTCTACGAAAAAAATATTGGTCTTGCAAACTTTAAAAGAGAAAATGTTTTGAATTTCAAAGTAATAAAAATGCAGATACAGTAATTCCTCAACTGCCCTCAAAATACGAGAACCCGGAGTTATGCGATTTTCAAATCTCGTCGATTCATCTTTTGTTCTCACAATCAGGAGCTCACAACTGATGAGCTCATAGAAATGCAGGAGCAAGAGCAAGACATAGAACTCGAGTCTTTAGACCCAGTTCAATCAAAAGATCGAATGGTGGTTGGGAATTTATCAGAAAGCCTCAGTTTAATTGGAAAAAAAGAGTGTGTGCTTATGACCATACGATAGAAGTGATAACTTCAAATTTTGTAATGTTATTTCAGGATTAGAGTTAGGTGAATAAAAAACACAAGGGGATATTAGTATTGTCATATAATATTATTTATTCATATGTCTGTCCTCATAAAGTAATATTTTTTGCGAAATATACAATCATATTTGTGAAGTAATTGTGTTCTAAGAAGGAAACAATAGGTTTATGGTAGCTGAAATAGGTTACATATACTTTAGATTCAAAATTATTTAAATACATGTAAAAAAACCTCCGTCAAGCGTTGTTCCGTACTTCGTAATGCTTTCATTTGGATCATTTGACATAATTAAATTGAATTTTGACTTTAAAAAATCTACTAAAGGCTTTGATTTGTTATTTAAAAAATCTACATTTAAATCTCCGCTTAAAATAATAGGCTATTTTTGTTCAGAAGAGTTGATCCGGCTTCAGTGTAGGCCACCACGTTTTTGTGAATGAATTCGATAATTTTCTCTATACTTTGATTTGGTGAAATATAAATAGTAACCACACACATTATAATTATATGTCCACTTTCTGCTCTACATTTCGCAGCACAAATTTCTCCGATACATGACTCATTAAGCCCAAATTATTCAGTAGTATTGTTACGAATAGTATTGCTATCATTCAGTAGTATTGTTACGAATAGTATTGCTATCATTCAGTAGTATTGTTACGAATAGTATTGCTATCATTCAGTAGTATTGTTACCATTGTTACGAGCGTTACAAACCCGAGAGTAACCCTGACTTTTTAAAACGCATCTTTCAAGTTCACTCTCCAGCAAAACGCGCCTAAAGAAGTTCAAAAAGATCACTTCAAAAAGGTCACAATTTTGGAAAATGTGGACTCCAGTGAAGAGCTTTTTTTTAACAAAACAAGTAATAAAAAAATTATTATCATGCTACGAAGAAATTTTGCGGAGAAGAAACATATTTTTGAGCCCGCAGACTACTTTGTTAGATTTTATGAAACCCTTTACATTAAAAAAAACTTATGATTTTGTATTTGTGGTATCTAAGATTTTTTAAATGTTTCTTTTTCTAAATTATTATTTTCTTTAGTCTCCGGTCTAACTTATATGTATTTATATGCGAAATTATACCTCGACTTATTTTGTAATTTCGGTGTATTGCTATATATGTCCCTCGAATAAGTTAGTCTATTTCACAACTAATAGACTGAAAATACGTTAACTAGTAAACATATGGTTGTAAAAGGAGGACTATTTGGGTGTTGTCTGAGCTAAAATTTATTTTTCACGATCTTTTCGTAATATAGTCTTCTACAGATTGCCGGACGCATTCGAATCTTTCTGCTTATTTTTTCACTTCATTTCCGATTTATTATAAAAATTATTGATTTTTGAAAATATTTTCACAAAAGCTTTATTTACTTTATCTGTCACATAAATTTTCTTGAGAGGGGAACTATTAAAATAATTGAGTCTATAAAATAACTTTTAGTAAAGCTTTAAGATTGTTTAAAATAATATTCTTTACTTCACTTTGCATCATTTCATGTTCCTCAGTATCTGAATATCTGTCTATTTTAACAATCTTCAGGATATTGTATCAAGTAGTTAAATTTTTATTTTTAATACAAAATATATATATATATATATTCATTTTTTTTGTGTGTTAAAAAGGTTTGTTCAAAGTAGTTTTATTGATGAAAAGTGCTTCAACTTAAAGCTTTCATTTGATTAAAAAAGCCGTTGAATTCAAATAAAAATATGAAAAAAATCGAAAATTATCTATAATACAGCTCCGACTCATAAAATGGAATTAAAAAAAATATTTTTACTATCGATGTTAATAAAAAATGAGACAAACAATTTATCATCAGGGTAACCAAGAAAGTAATTTTTTTTTCTCTTGAATATTTGGGTTTTTTATTTCTTCAAACAATGTTAGAAAAAATATTAAACCTCAAAAAAGAAACACACATTTTTTTTAATTAAATGAGTTTTTAAAATATCCAATTTCTACATTCGACAGTTTTTCTATTTACTCCACTAAAACCCCGACTCAATTTGTTTACAATACTAAGCCCTTTCATATTGCTCTTTTACATAATCCGGTGTGTGTCTCTAAGACTTATTTTTATTTTAAAAGAAATGCAGCTTTTCTATTTCTGAATCTTGTTTATTTTATCTTTGTTTATTCTTTCTGAGGTATTTTTTTAAAGCATCAAAACACAAAACTTGCAAAACATTCAAAATTCTTCCCTCAGTATATATTTTTTTTTTTTGATAAAAATAATTTTAATTTGAGAAATATTTGCGCAATGTATATAATCTTTAGTATAAGTGCCCTTTTTACTTAAAAGTCAGCACAACATTCTATAATTTGAATTATAGATTCTAATGTTTTTGTCTTTTTAAAGGCACAAAATGGTTTTAAAATAACGTCATACATATATATATATATATTACTCATCCAAAATATAAATAGTTAAAACGTTTCAGAATGAAGCCCAAATCAGAACACTTATTTAAGAAGTTTAAACTTCTTAGAAAGAAATAAAACAATAAAAAAATGTGGTAAATACTAATGAACTACCCTCTTTGAATGCATTTTTTAAAGATTTTTAAATTATACCCAAGAACTTCCGGAAGCAGTGCTCTTAAGGGCTCATAACCATAGAATAACTTTGAATTTAAATTAAACATTGTATATGTTTTATATTCCATACTTAAAGATGATCAAACTTGCATTATTTTTCTACAATATGAAAATATAAAAGAAAAAAGAATGTTTTTTCCCCTTTCTTTTTGAATGCAAAAGATTTTTTTTAAAGCACTTAAGATTCAGATGTTTTTATTGAATAAATTAACTAGCTTCTAAAAGATTAATTTCAAAATGCTTGCTGGATTTTAACTATGGATGTAAGTAGTAAATAATAAAGTAGAAATGCATTTGAAAGAAATATGTATCATAAAGATCAAAAATTTCTTGGTTCAAAATGAATTTTAAAAAATCTATTTGCTAAATTATTAGCATTATTATTATCATTACTTTTACCATTGTTTAAATTTCGAATTCTGCATTCATTATTTACGACTTCAATGAAATTTATTGTATCCAAATGTTTAATACTCTTGTTTATATCAATTTTTTATTGATAAGTAATTTTCTAATAATTTTTTCTAAAATTTCAGTTGAATCTTTACTTAACCATTAGCTCATAATAAGTAAATAAAACGAAACACACATGTTCCATATGTACTATAATGTATCAAAGCTGTCAAAAAGCAAATCAATTTCAATGATATAGAGGACTTTAAAGAATGTCGGCTGAACTTTCGCTCGATTCTCAATCCTGATCTGCCTGATTCCATCCATACAATGGTACGAAGATGTGAAACTCCTTGGTGATAGGTCTGGGCTGTTGGAAATGTACATGTTCCTTTCGATATCTTCTAGTTTCCTACACACCTGATCTATCTTTATCAAATTACGTGCACTACATCTGTGCTGTGGGAGATGACATTGAATTTTCTCTTTACTTCATTTGTCTGTTAATTTCAGCAGAGAAAGTAATTTAGAAATTTTAAAAAATATATAATTTTTTTCCACCTCTTCCACATTTTCTAACCAAAACTTCAACACTGCCACATAAGTAGCTCTATTTATCATTTGTATATGATTGCTGTAACATTGTATGTACATATATAGTTTAAGTTTTCTGAACAGGAAATATAATTTGCTCGGAGAAACTTAGAGTTAACTCTTGTTATACCTCATTTTCTGAAATTATTTTCGTGAAAGAAATAAAATTAAACTACAATACAAAAATCCAGTCGAACCTCCCTAATACGAACCTCTATATTGCGAATTTTTCTTTTTAACGAACTTTTTCCTGGAACCACTTCGCGATTTTCTTCATAAAATAACCTCCCAATAGAAAGGCATTTTATATATAACGAACTTTTTCTCTTGTAATTCCTTGTTTTCTCCCTGCTTTTAAAGTATTTCTTGACATTTCAAATTATTCTCACTTTCAACACATTTTATGGTGGTCATAAATCTTGAACTCGTTTTAATAGGTGCCTTACTCGCCGAGAAAGTAGAATTCTGGGCGTTTCATCCAAAAAGTACAACCTTTAACCTCCGTTGTCCAGTTCACTGGAAACTACCTCGATATCCCCTTTCACCCTCAGTGGAGTTTTTCGTGTCCCCGTGGCCTTTAACTAGTCTCCGTTCATTCGTAGTGTTGATCAACCGTACTTCATTTATAGTAGGTCGAAAATGTCAAAACGTAAGTGTTTCAGCATCAAAGAAAAAATTTAATTCTTCAGGAAGTGGAAAAAAGCATCAAAAAATTATCCTTGTAGTTTTTCTTTCTTTTCTATTTTTTGATTGCTAACATATATGTAAAATAAATATATATTAATTTACAAAAAGGTGTGAATAATTACTCTTTTTAATATGTACAGTGTTTATGAATTTAAGATATTTTTTATGTGGTTTATAAAGAAAATTGAAAGATTAAGCTCTGTATAGCGAATTTTCATTATAACGAACTTATTTTGGGATTTAGCGACTTCGTTATATAGAGGTCTGACGGTTTATTTTTAATTGTGTATTTTATATTGACCAGTGCAATTTGAATCTGTCCTTAATTCTCGCATACGGATTAAAAATTTCTCAAGATAGTCTTTATTTTAGAATGTAGATGAAGAACAGCGCGCTAGCAGGGATAATTTTTTTAAACGTTCCATAAGGAATGATATTTCATTAGTAAAGAGTTCCACAATTAAAAACAATTAATGCTATAGCCCATATAACTTTACTTAAACAACGAGTAATCCTTAATCCAGTTACGAGAGATAATGGAATAGAAAAATATTAATTCTCTTTCTTCCCCTTTAATTCTCTTACTGAAAATGAACAAAAAATAACAAAAGAAACAAAAAAGAATTTGTTTTCTTTATTTAATGTAAGTTTAATCTTTTTTAAACTATAGAGTGGAAAAGAGAAACTGAAAAGAGAATTATACGAGTTACTGGCATATATTTAGATTAGTTTATAATCTATAAAAATCTACTTCATTACTCTCTTATCCTGTAAGACTTACTTAATACTTCGTTAAGTAATCCGCAATAATTCCTTTTTTTTCTCTAATTTTAGAAAGTTTACTTTTTCCCCTCATCTCTGTTCTGTCTTAAATTTCTTACATAGCCTTTTGTTTTCGTGATTTTTTCTCTCATAAAAATTGTTCTTATTGGAATTATTTACGCAGTTACGATTATTTACAAAGAAGTCTGTGGATGAACTTTTTGAAATTCTTAACTAACATTAGTTTTTTTCAGCAAAACTATACAAATGGCTCTTGTAAAAAGTCACACATACGACCTATTATTGAAGTAATTTATGTGGCTAAATAATTGTCTGGATCAAACATTCAGTCAGCGTTTCTAAAACTGTGGAGTGCGCCACCTAGAGGGGAGCGTGGTATCCTTATGTGGGGAGCGAGCATATTGAAAAGTTAGAAATAAAAGATTTAAAATAAGCATTAATTTACTGAAAGAAAGTAAATTAAAATATATCCTGTCATCCATGTGAAGGAGGATTCGATCTGAGCAGCCCTTCTGTTCCGAAAACGAGTGTCTTTGCCATCACGTCAAAAAGGTCGTCATCTCGTGGTGGCTATCATTGGTTTTATATGGATATCACACCGCCACACTACTCCCATGCCAGGAATTCGGTGAATAGGTGAACGAACGATACTATATTCGTGGCAAGCGCGTGAGCAGATGCGTCATTTTGAGGGCGACGGGTTTGTGGGTTTCGTTATTCATGCGTGACGGCTTGTGGGTTGCGTCATTCATACGTGAAACTTTGTGGGTTGTGCCTTCTTTTATGACGGCTTAATTGCGTCATGTGTGTGATGGCTTGGTTTCCTTTGTGGTGGATAGATGGCGCCACGACTGATGCGGTTCTCATTGCACGGCCAGGGTCAGCAATGAAGGAGGATTCGATCTGAGCACATTCTGTTCCGAAACCGAGTATCTTAGATATCATGGCAAAATGATTGTCATCGCGTGGGGCTATTACTGGTTTTATATCGATATCACACCGCACACATGTATCAGTACCACACCATGTTTTTGATAGCTTATTTATGAATATATTGAAAGCGAATTTAAAATTACTAGTACCTTCCACAGGCTTGCCATATACAAAATTTAATACTTATCTTGATAATTTGTAAGGTTTATAATTAAAGTCGTTTTATGGGCAGATTAAGCTTCAAGTTCATTTTTATTGCATTCAATACATTATTATTGAAGAAGGAAGGCGCTATGAAATATATGAGGGAAATTGGGTCACAAATATTGAAAGTTTGAGAGAAGAACTGGATTAGGTACTTCATCTCCAATAACGGTTCGTACTTATACTCGAGACATTTAAAAATAATAAACAAGAATCTTTTTCAGATTTACGTGTTTATTTGGTTGGCGATATTTTTATGTATTTAGTCTCTTTTATCATAACAACAGAGCTCCAAAGATTTGGAAGCCTTTCAATTACACTTAATATGTCATCAATGTTCGTGTGATGAAAGACTCGGGTAACGGTGGCAGAAATGTCAGCAATAAAAATAAAATAATAACTTCCTCGCATAGATTCCTTCAACTTTGGTGACATTGAAAGTATGATGTACCCGAATCAGGACTGTAAGATGCATGAGATAAAATTTTCCACGTGTATCGTAGCAGATGACTCATTAAAAAAATGATAAATTTGCGGTTGAGCATTGTCACGGAGTGGCACACATTTTTGAAATACTCAGATCAGTTTTTGTGCATATATATATATATATATATATATATATATCGTTACATTTTTTAAAGGAGCAAGGTAGTGCAGTCCCGTAACACATTTTCACATACATAACTATCTCTGTAATGATTGCATCTTAGTGATCGTAAGCAAAAGACATTTAATTGGCCTTCGACAGAGGTCGATGACATTTTTATTTACGTAATTTTTTATTAAGTCAATCTCTGTGTTTAGTTCGAAATTTAATAAAAGATTCATTTACTGTAATCAATACATCTCTTAGTTTTGAATAGTCAAATTGCGCGGTTGACACATCATATCACTTTTCACATCCCTGCAAAACCAATATGATAGCTTTAGCACCCGTCTTGTTAAATGCATATCAAGTCCTCTACACGATTACAATCCGCATTGAAGAAGCATAAATCTATAGGAGAAATGTTTGGATTTCAACATGAGTGACTAAAGAGATTACAAAAAGTGTGTGTAGAATTACAAGGTTTTGGAAAAAAAAGTAAACAACAAGCAAGAATGTGCTGTCTTTGACGGATTACCTTATTTTGGGAAGATTACTTCCCAAAATAAGAGGCTAGAGGCTTTACCTTTCTATCCTTCCTCAAAAGCTCCATTAGGAATCTCCTTTTAACTGTAATAAAAGGAAGACTGGCGTTTGTAACTATTGAGTGGTCTGAATTGTATCAGATAAAAACGCTTTTCTAAAGTATATGGCTATATTTATGAATACTATAATATCAATCGAAATTCTTATCCGATTTTTTTACAAAGTTAATAAAGCCGTTACAAAAAGCCGTTTTATACAGATAATGGTGAATGAAAGCGCTACAATGGGCTTTAGAGGAATTTGAATTTGAACAAGTAGCTCAAGAAATATCTAGACTATGATCTACATGCGATGGCAATCCAGCTCAGCTTACCTTTCTATTTGAAGAATAAATTATTTTGTGATCGGCACATATCAATCAATAAAATCCGCACATAAGAGAGAGAAAAAATTAAATTTCGGATAAATTTTTCCCGAACACAATTAATTTTAAAAATATCCCCATTACACAGCGCAATTTAAATTGATTTGAATTTTATTAACTTAGCACTTTAAAAATACGTGGGAGCTATTAGCAATAAATCTCGTAATTTTATGTGTCGCTCAAGGGGCAAAGGCAACACCTAAGCCGGAACCCTACCCTCCAAGCTTCCACAGCATACCAAGTAAAGACTTTGAGTTTCAAAACAATTTAACGAGCATCAACCACTCAAAAAGATGTCAAATCTATGATGAATCAAATACATGACTTGACTATGCTGGTAAACTCCACTGACTTTCAGATACGTGGCAACTGTGACCGGATAGCAATGAGATATTCACCCTGACTAATGTCTGTTACACAGAAGAGAGAAGGATATAGGAGTGAAGGCATTTCATATAATAGTTCGCAGCACGGTTGCCCACTGATCATAGGGATGGCGATTCTTTTCGAAAAAGATTGATTTTTAAATCGATTCGAATCATGATGAATCGATTCACAAAAAAATCAAGATCTAAAAGGTCGATTTATAAAAAAATCGATTTTGTTTCCAAGTATGCATTGACAACGTAAATATAAATCCATTTTATGAAAGATAACGATCGACGAAGAAGATAATAAACGATCTTTTATCAATAAAATCAGGGAATTTTTTAGTGCTTGGTATCTAAGCCTTTAGTGCTCCCAATGCTTGGTATCGAAGCCTTTTAAAAACAACAGTGTGTCAAGTCTACTGGGATCCAAGCGGTTCCGCTCATCATTTGCGATGCTACCGGCAATAAAAAAAAAAACGCTTACAAGGAACAAATGATCCTACTATACTCATTGCGTCATGGCTATTGAGTGAACGTGATTATAAATAGTTTTTTTTTTGTTCTTGCCAGTAAAGTATAGGATAAAACTTCAGGTGCACAATTGCCTGCGATAAATAGTGTTCAAAGATAGTACATTCAACTAATTGTAAATAATTTTATGGTTTTTACCAAAACAGAAGAAATCGAATGCCGATTTTATAGGATGAAAAATCTATTCAAAGCTACATATCGATTTTTTTGGCCTGAGAAATCGATTCTTCGATTAATCGAGCTCAGATCGCCATCCTAACTGATCATTCCCGCTTCACACACAGGTCGGGGAACACTGGGGTTGTATTTCAATAGGATAATGTCCGATCACGCAGGGAACACGTTATTACTTGTATTCAAACTTATCTAACTTTTCGGGTAGCACGATGGCTAATTCTGTACGGGAGACTGCATGTGGGATGTATTGAATAGACGTCTTAGATCGCCCTTGGATCGCGCCGATCTAACTGATCATTTGAAATGTATATGGACAGCAATTCCTCAGGTGGAAATCTACTATCTCTACAAGTGAATGCTCAGTAGGATAACAGATTACATCAGAGTCAGAGGTGGTTCAGTGCATTATTGATTCTCTTTTCCTTTCGAAGCTGTATGTATTGTTAAAATAATAGGTTGATATGATACACTTTAAGAATTTAGTTTTTAATTCATGTACATCATATCTACAAATTTTTCCCTATTCGGTTAATTCCTTGGTATGTCATTTTTTATGCTCTACGCTTTCTGAATAAATAATTAATGTGTAGTATATTCTCAGAAATGTTCACCGATTCAGGTAGCGTTAAAATATTACACACAGCTAACATTTTAACTAAATACATTGTATATTATCTAAAATAGTTTATCTTTTAAAATGCAACTCATAAAAAATACTCTAGATTAAAAAGTTATAATTTCTGGAATGTAATTATGATAGAAAATATTGAATAGCTTTTTGTAAGTTTGCCTTTGTGTTTTGACAAGTACTTAGAAACCAAACATAAAGAAAAAAAGACTTGAAGCTATAATATAAAAGATAATCAATAGACATTTTTTTATTCGTAGTCAATTATCTTTTGTTTCAGTTCAACTATTGAAATTGCGATATAAAAACAATAGTTCTTTTCAAAACAAAATATTAAAGAAAATTGTTTTATTATTTTGTGGAAAAATGTATTTTCTTTATAGATAAAGGACTTTATAAGAGATAATTTTGGAATAATTAAAGCATTTTTTTGAAAATTTTAATACAGCTTTTGTTTATTTGTTTATTGTCTGGATTGTATAAGAGAATTAAAGTAATATCATTTGAAAATCTTCCTTCCTATATTTTATAATACTATTATTTTGTACCGATTGTTAACTCAGAGCTGATTGTATGAAAATGAACTGCTTTGTTTTAAATTATTCTTATATTTTTTTCTATTTTCATATACAGATTAATTTATATTTTTGATGGAGCTATTTTGTCATATTCTCTTTTAAACGCTGTACCAGCTTCACTTAAGCTACATTTCTGTTCGTTTTTTTTAAAAAAAAAACAATGTATATTTTATATTTAATCGTAATAAGTAGATCAAAAATATTTGATATTCAAGAGCCCTTTCTAAACATAATATTTAAACTATTTATAAATTAATAATATAATTTTGAAATTCTTCACATAATTCCGTATATTACAAAACCCTTTTAGGATTATTAATAATTGCCACTGATCATTGTATTAAAATTATATAAATGGGTTTAATATATCAAATAAACATATATTTTATTTATTTTTGCAATTTTTACTTCTTTTTCAATATTTTTATTTCATTTTCACAAATAGATTCCTACTCATATTTAACACAGTTTTGCAGTATTTAAATGCTGAAGTATCTCTTTAGCGTTAGAATAAAATTTCGAAGAAATTTGAGAATGAATCAATACACCGCCAAACATTCGCCAAGGTTCTAAATTTCAAAACATTAAAAGCAGTAAATTTTCATAAATTTTACAAACTGCGCTGCAAAAGCAGATAAGCAAACTAACACAGTTAAGCTTGATTTTGACTTGCTGTTATCTAAAGTCAATTGCTTATGAATAAATAAAATAAGGTAGAGGATTTGGAACTGCTTCCCACGTTAAAAAAGATCAATATTGACAGTTTTATTTATCAAAGTGGGCGTGGATGATAGTTTATAAAAGTAATTTTCACATTCTTGTAATTTAAAAAAGTGGTAGAAGTATTATACCCCTGAAAGGTCTTGAATTACATATTTTAGAAATATCAAAATCTCAAAGTTGATATTCAGAAGACTTTTAGCCTATTGATTCGTCTTGAAAAATCCCTTGCTATTGCTTCGGGAATGCAGTTAAACAATCGAAATAATGTCTTTGAATATATCGTACAATTTAACATAAACAATGTTTAAAAATTTAAAAAGTAATTGAAATTATATGCAATAGACTCACAGAATTTATCAAAATTCCATAGAAGATAAATTATGGGATTTAGTGATAGTGATAAAACCCAAGCAGATCTTCGAGTTGGTTGAAAATTAATTTGATTAAATTAAATAGTTAACTTTTCTCTTGTGATATTTACCAGGATTTTAGAGAAATATTCAATTCGCGTTGAGTCTGACAGAACTCTGCTCATCGATGATTGATATTTCAGTTTTCTCGCAAGTACCGAGAATCGTTTCTTTAATGATTTATTTATTTTAGCTTGTATAACACACAGTGGGAAAAAAAATTCGATCACGCGATGCCATGTTAGGCTTAGTTAAACCTAATTAGATTTCCGTTAATTCCATGTTCTGCGTTTTGTTTTGTGTACGGTGTAATTAAAATCGGAAAATGGAAATATAAGCTTCGTTAATTATAAAAAAATTTAGAGTAACGAAGTTGAAAACAACTTGTTTTCACGAATTTCAGAGATCGTTCTTTGAAGAAGATGAAAGAGAGAGATGTAACCTCTTTTTCTAATCTAATAGAAAAAATACAGAATTTTGTTTTCGATTAAAAAACTTATAATATAGTGAATAATCAGGTTTTTTTGGGTTTTTTTTTACAAAATTTTTAATGGCGAGTAAGGATTTTCTGTGCTGTGAAATAAAAAAATATCACATAAAACAACAACCAAGTAATACAGCTGAAATGAAGATTTCCATAATTTGAACAGAGTTTTATTCTGTATTAATTATTTTTTCAATAATGTTGATATGTATTTCAACAAATATTCTTCACCAATTGAAGAGAGTTGTATAACACCGGCAATTAAAGCTAATAGATTTTCGGTCAATCATTCGGACTGACTCGGAATCTTGAGTACCGATTAGCTAAAAGATTATTTTCAAAAGTTCTTTCGGTTTTTTTGAGGAATTTAGTGGATTAAAACCATTTTACAATTCTTGATCGTGATTCCAAATTACTTCGTTCAGATTTATTTTTCACACGCAGGATGACTTCCACTATTTCCTTTACTAAATTTTTAATTTAAATCTGATTAAAAAAAAGCGGGGATTGAAATTTGAGTTAATATTCCGAAATCTTTCAACATGAAAAAAAGAACTGAAGAAAACGTTGTCCCTTTGGAACACTCAATACGCGAAATCATATTACTCTTTTCTGGCAAAGAAATTTTTCCAACCATTTCACAAAGACTATCTTGTGATCACTTTTTTACTAACTATAAAATCACTCAAATCTTCACTGTGCATGTAATTTTAAAGTATACCTCAATAGGTTTAACCTGTATCCTTCCAAACTTTGTGACTGTAATGTTGGTGGGGAGCAAAGTGCGAAGAATTTATCCTTTTGTTCAAAATTTAGGATAGAAAGAAAATGCCTGAAAGTGAAAATGTATGCTCTTAACTGCCCTCCTAATGTTTTTCAACTTTCAAGTAAAGTTTCGTTCATTTTATTTTGTATCTTCATTCATTTCATTTTGTATGTTTTTACATTTTTCATTTCTTATTTTTGTAACTTCATTTATTGGTTTTGTTTCGTAATTGTTTTATTTTGTAATGTATTTTTCTTTTTATTTGTTTTTGTTATTTAATTATTTCGTAACTTTTTGTCTTTTTTACTTTATTTTAATTTATCTTATTTTGTTTGTTTTACTTACTTCTGTAAGTCCGGTGTGATACTTGGGTGCACGAGAATTATATTTTATTAGTCTTTAATAAAAAAGCAATTCTGGCATTGCTAGAGTTGGCATTTAGTACATTAAGCAATTTTTAAAAATTAATAGATTACTTCATTGCACGGTATATTTGAGACATATTCATTTCTTATTCCTTCTGTAAATGTAAAATACATAATACATAGTAAATGTATCTTTAAATATGTATGCTTTTTAATACGACAATATGTTGGGGAGTGAGCTTAATAAAAGCCGCATATTTTTAAATAGAAAGAGGTGTGTATATAAAAACATCTATTATGATGTTGAACAGTTGAGATTTCTGAATGGCCTTGGAATTCGTGATTTAGATGGCACTGTTCTAAAAGAACAACACATGCTCGTGTGTTCAGATTCCTCTTAAATTCCTCGTTAAATAAATTGATGCACGGTGAATCTGGCAGTATCTCAAGTTTCCATGGTTTAAAAAGTAAATATTTCGTCGGAAAAATTCCAATATTCCATGCAATCCATTGAATAGATTGTATGATTTCTATTAGAATATCGATGTAATTAAATACTACGAATTCTTAAGTTATTGGCATTTCTATGTAACAAAAATTTAGAATCATCAACGTTGTTTCAAATGCAAACGACCAAACATTTTCATCCTATACTTATAAAATTTTTGAACAAAGATCACTAAGCCAAGAATGGCATCTTGTACAAGAAAAATACATTGTTTCTGCGTGCTATAACTATTAAGGTACGAAGAAAAGAATCATATGATGGCACGAAAATTAATGTATCAGTGGTTTAAAGTGCTAAATATTAAATCTCTCTCCCTCTCTCTCTCTTGGGTATATTAGATCAACAAAGAGAGAAAACTTGACAATGTTTTTGCTTATTAAACATTAAACAAACACAAACATTAACTGTGTATATTCAATGATGCAGTGATAAGACGCCGAACAGTGAAACAAACAAAATACCACGAATAAAAATTGATTCAAAATGAAAGGGGTGGCCACGGTAGTGTGGGAGTCAAGGTAACGGACTCGTGTCTGACATCTCATGAGTTCGAGCCTAGTACCGCTGATGATCCACCTGGTTCGATCCCGGCTAGAATTCGATAGATTTCCTGGATGAGAAAATCGTAGGCAGCATGTCACATGATTATGCGGCATGTAAAGATCCTTGAGTATCAATTTGGCTCTTGTATTCGGCTCGGTAATACTTAGCACCCGACGAGAGTTAAAACTGAACAACATTCAAAGTTACTATTTGGTTGTGGATGCCACCACTAGATGGTGCCATCAATGAAACTGCATCCTCTCTTGGAGGCTTGCCGTGTCTGCAAATGGCTTAGCTGCCAAAATACAGCATATTTGAAAAAACAAACAAAATAAGTAAGTAGTTAAAATTGATAAACACGCTTGAAACGACACGTGGTTTTATTGAAACGAAAAACTACACTTCATACAAGTTTACTTCAATGCGCGTAGATGAACCTGTTAAAGATTCCATTTCTTCTGGACTGTCCGAGAAGCAGTAGCTCTTGTTTCTGGCCTTCCACTGTGGAGCCAATTGTCCAAGCAACCTTTGTCTTCGGACTTAAGAATCATTTTCTTCACAGCTACACTTGCCACACGACCTTTACCAGTTCGAATACCCTTTATATGACTATAGAATCATAAAGCTACAATAACAGATTCTCCACTCTGATAGTACAGCTTTACAAATAATGGCATAACTGCTTAAGTCAACAAGCCGCAGTTGTGGGGGCATCTCTTTCTTTTTTAACTACTAGTTCCTTTTATACACTATTTTCATGGAACGTATCTGACGTGTTGATGTAGATGTGGTAGCCTAGTGGACATAAGTGGACTAGCCGGCTTGTCATAAGTTCGAGCCTAGTACCCCTGAAGACCAGCCGTGTAAAAGAGGGAATGCCCGTTAAATCTGTCGAGAGTTCAAACGTCCTTCCGTTGCTGTTGTGGGGTAGTTAGGAGAGGGAGGTGCCAGCTAAGGTGTCCTTCTCGTCACTTGATCATGGTTTAAACTTACCAGGTCCATCGCTAAAAGCCTTCGAGTAGCTGGATTGGATGACGTTAATATTCACTCACCACTCACTCAAAATGAAAGGGAATCAGAACAGGAATTACCGGTTTCCCATAACATACCAAATAACGTTATTCCATTTTTTCATGTTAAAATGAATTTTTTTAATGTCATAACCTCTTGAAAAAAAATACGTTGCAAAGAAAATGGCTAAGAAATGTACTATGTTATGTACTATCATTACAGCCAGTTTGAAAAAAAAGAAATATTCTATTTAAATAAATGTAAAAATGTTTACACCCACATATCTTTGTTCAGTTACAGGATACTGATTTTATTAATAAACGCTATTTGTTTATCCAACCCTAACTTTAGAATTGATAGTTGTCTTAACACTACTATACATAAAATAAAATTATTTTATTTGTGTATAAATTACAATTCAATTTTTTTAGATTTTTCTTAATATATTTTATTTTTGTTGGAGGCATCCAAACTATATATTATAGAGTACGAAGAAAGAAATAACTTGCGAAGTATTAGTTTTAATCCTATGTCCAGCAAAATACCATCAAAAAAGTTTCGTGCACTCTGTTATTAAAATAAATCTTCGCTATCAAAATAACTAAAGAAAAAGACATTATTTTTTATTATACTTGTTAGTTCAGAAAGAAAACGAAACCGAAACTTCAAAAGAAAATATTCGATTACACTAGATCTTGAAAATACTAAACAATTTCTCCCCTACCCCTGCAATTTTTCATTTATTTCGTATTCTAAACATCCGATTCTATTTGTTTGGCTTACTAAAGCCCCCTTTTCCTGCGTTTTGCATAATCCGGACCTATCTCATTTTACAGTGCATGCGATTTTTCTATGCCGGCTTAAGAATTCGTTTGCTTTCATTTTTTTTTCGTTCTGACATTTAGTTTTCAAAAATTGGAGCAAAGAAGACCTCGTAATTATCCTCCAGAATCTTGTTTACTCTTTCAGTTGTATTTTTTGCTAGCAGCTTGTTAAAATAAGAGGAAGTATTCAAAACAATTCAAGGTTTGATCACAAAAATATGACATAATACCAACAAAAAATATATGTACTTATCCAACTTGCGCTGCATCTACGGATGATACTACCCTTTCACAAATGAAAGAAGAAAATATAGAACGATAATAATGATTATATTATATTTCAATCACATTAAGATATTATATTTCATTGAATTCATACATATCTAGGCGCAAAGCAACCGAATACATACATGAAAAATATTGAAATGCATATAAGGAGACAAAAATTTTCTAGAGAAAACAAAAATATAAGAAATAACTAATATAAATTCAAATACAAAATCCAAATTTAATATCTTACTGGCAAACATAATAAAATAACAAAGTTTTATAACTATTTTAAGTGTTAATAAATAAACCAAATGCAATCTCTGACTTAGGACACGAAAGTGAGGTTAAACTAGTTTGATGATATCAACCTTCTCCCTATTGAAATTTGGTAAGGTAAAATAGAAATATTCAAAATAGTAAAGCTATAACATCCATTTAACCTAGTAATTATGCATATAACTATATATACACATTTTTAAAAATTATATGAACAAGGAATATTAAACATTTTTTTTAATACCTGAAATTAATGATTTTTGTTGTGGTTAATTTAAGAAAATAACCGATGCAAACACATTTTGAAAATAGGAAAAATATATTTCTTTTGAGAATACGCAATTTACAAAACACTTTACTCTTTAATAGAGAAAAATAAATTTATGACGTAATGTAATGCCGATTTAATATTTTCGGGTTTATTATTTTTTTTTAGTGTTTAACACTAGACGCGCTGTTGGGGTCATTATGACCTTTTTATCAATTCACATACTATATTTCAACATACAAGCGAGCACCGCAGCTCATATTTTTTGAATTTTCTAATATGTCTCCATGTGTGTATTGTGACAATTTTTCATATTTTTGTTTTATTTATTAAAATAAATAATTATAGAAATATCTAAAACACCCAATGGGGTTATTTTGACCCTCGCATGAAAAAGGGTCGCTTTTCAGAGGAAAGTTCATTTTCGATTTCCCAATATCTCATTTCTGTTTTTGTGTGCATGAGAAACATTTGACTTCTATCGTGTGATGTGATGGCTATTAGGAATAAACTGCAGTTTGTTTTATTTTCGATCATGCTTAGTGATGCGGAAGACTAGTCTTCTTGCCCACATATTGCGTCATTTAAATTCTGTAATGTCTCTCTAAATCACGTGTGGGCAGACTTTTCCAAAGTGCGGGCTACTTCTAATATTTTCAAGCTGTTGCGGTCCACCCAATGTCAGAAGAAGGCGGGCACAGACCCGGACCCTTCCCCATAGCCCTTGATTTTTTTAACCGATTGATTTTAATCCCATGTATACAGTAAGTAAAACTTAATTAAGTATTAGTTTTTAATAATTTTTTTTATTATTTAATGCTAAGTATTTATTTAGTAATTTATTTTTTATTGTTTTTTTTTGTTCCCGACAATCTACAAAATTAAAAAAAAAAATTGGGAGCGTATTGTGGTGTGATACGAGAATGGTAGATTTTCGACCTGTGCCCCCCCTCCCTTGATAAATTCTTGTGTGCAGCAATGCCCAGTGTTATAGATGTGGAGAGGTAGGAAAAAGTCAACAATATTTATTATAAATTAATAATAAATGCAGAATATATACTTAATTTTACTTACAGAACTAAAATACTTTTAAAACTGCGTTTAAAGCAAAACTCAAAATACAAACTTAATAATAACAGCAATATAATAATATATTGCAAATAACAAATATAATAATATTAAATGACGCATTTATTATCAAACAATTCAAAATACATAAAGAATAAAACATTTTTATCTTAAGTTAGGTTTCGCTGTTATAGTTAGTAGAAGACATATAGTCCACGTACTTCAACCAATCTTGAATATTTCCATATATAATTAATTACTAATTGCTAAAACCTTCAGGCGGTCACCCAAAAATGTCTTGGTGGTCCACCGTTTGATCGCTATCGACGTAATGCCCACCATGTGGCTTTATACAATTAACTCACTTCTTACTGACCTCGCCAATCTCATGGAAATTTTGTTACACATTAACTTCCGGTACTGGATGCTTCCGGATTTTGACTACAGACCATTTATAGTGAATTTATATATGATTAATTCACACATGGTAATTTTTCATCATTCACTACAATGTAATGATCATAAAAATTACAATACAATAAGTGTTCTCAAACATATGTAGGGAAACTCAATGTAGGGAAAAAAATTTCAATAAATAAAACAGATTGTTCATAATGCCTGACGAAAGTGTTCTAAACCATTAAATTTATCAGTGAACTTTTTCATTTCATATTTCTCTCATCCATAAACTTCATAAAATTCAATTATACTTCAATCAATATAATTCTTATTACATTCTGAAATGAAAATTCATATCTCCGAGGAAATTCGAAAATTTAATATCCCACGATAACAGTTTTTTCCGATTAAACTGAAAAAATAAATCTATAAATAATATTCAGAGCAAGGCACTTGCATCTTTCTTTTTATTAGGTCATATAAAAACAATATGTTCCAATATTACCATTGATTTTACAATATTAAATATTTTTTTTACAAAGATAGATGAAGTAAACTGTCCATGAAAGGAAAATAAAGTTTAATCCAGTTCAATATGCATGGGTGAAATATCGCACTCAATATAGCAATAATTAAAGAATATTGCATAAAAATGCAGAACATTAAATAATCCTAGTCAATAATATAAAGCAAGTGTCTTTTTTCCTTTTAGATACGACACATTGGGATATTGTACAAAAATATATGCTTAGGGCAGTGCTTCTCAAGCTTTCACTATTTGCTACCCAATAATCAATCATAATTTTCATTGCGCTTCCCCCTCCTTACAACAAAAATGTTTTGAATTCAAAAGTAATATACTTTAATGTACTAAACCGCTGCATTATGACTTTAACCTTTTAAGTTCCTCCGGCGTATATAAACGTCTTGCTCAGCCAGTGCATTAATTGACCCGGTCGCATATATGCGTTTTCGATGTACTTATACTTGTTTTACTTATTTCAGTGTACTTGCTTATTTTTTCTTCCCCCTCCCCCAAACAAATATATCATACACTCGCGCTTACTTGGAAAACGGTGGCATTGAGGAACGAATCGCGTAATCTTTAATCGGCAGTTTTAAGGGATTAATTAAAAGTCGTACAAATTATCAGGATAAGTGAGAATTTTGTATTTAATTTTATACATGACAAGCTCGTGGAATCACTGGTAATTATTAAATTTGTTCTTAACTTAGTATTGTTGAATTAATTCTCAAATACATTGGGCAGTACTAATACATTTATAAGCTTATTGTATCAGTGTAATTGTGTATTTTATTTTTTATTATGCCAGAATGTATTTTTGTTTATTTTAAGTAGATTAATAACTTCTTTTTTTAAACAATCTTTTTTATTTTCGCCTTTTTAATATGCTCGCCCCCCTTGTTGGGTTATCAAGCCCTCTTTGGGGGGTATTTGAGAAACTCTGGCTTAGGGTGTTCCTGATTTTTCTTAAAGTTTTTACCACTAAGATTTGCGATATTTTAAGTACTTTTTCTTTCTAGTAGGTATGTAAGGTTTTCAAATATCTAGATGTATTTATAGGCAATGGAAAAAATGAAAAGTAGGAAAAATCATATTTCATAATTAAAAGTGATATACAAAGGACTTATGAACGTCACCATTATTTTTGATAGTCCACAGGTGTGTGAAAACAACAATCAACATAAGAAACTATACTGTTAAAAAAAATTAGATTAGCACATGGTATTAACGAAATTAATCAAATATTTATTCTGATAATTACGCTCATGGACAAAAAAATTAGCGCACCAAGAAATAATTGCGGGATCCTAACGAAACTTGGCATGAAGGTACATGTCAGTCAGATATGAGAATGAGTAGAAATGCAGCATGACTGCGCATTACGTATAGTCGGAAGAGGGCGTTTAATGTCGTCCTCTGTGGAGTATAAAACAGGTAAACCCAAAACCCTTTTTTGGTGTGCTGGGAAACGTTTTCAAAAAAAGGATAAGGTAGACATGCTATTACGCCGTTTTCGAAGACAATATGAGCAGCTGTCGCAGTTTGACAGGGAGGAGAATCATCGGCATGTTGGAAGATGGGAGGCCAGCTAGGCGAGTAGCTCGTCAATCAGGCCGCTCTGATTGTGTTGTGAGGAGGTATTGGGACCAGTGGATCCGTGAGATGTCATTTACACGAAGACCAGGCTCAGGACGCCCTCGACAGACCAGTCGTAAAGATCGCCACATCGTAATAAATGCACGCCTACAGCCAACTCCTGCATCGGCCGCCAGCCAGGCACAGGTAGCAGCTTCACTAAGGACTCCTGTGTCTTCTTTAACCATATGAAGGCGCCTGTCTGAAGGACATTTGGGATCGCGGCGCCCATTACGTGTGCTGCCCTAAGCGGCCAGCAATCGACGCCTCCGTTTAAAGTGGTGCAGTGCGCGAGGAAACTGGACTGCAGCGGAATGGAACCAAGTAGTCTTTAGCGACGAATCCAGATTTAATCTCAGCAGTGATGACAATCGTGTTCGTGTGTAAAGACCCCGTGCTAAACAACTCAATCCTGCCTTTGCTTTACAGCTACAAACCGCTCCCAAAGCTGGTGTATTGGTATGGGGTGCCATTGCCTACAATACACGGTCACTCTTAGTATTGATCCGTGGCACCATGACAGCCCAGCGGTATGTCCAGGACATCCTGCAAACACATGTGTTGCCACTCATGCAACGGCTCCCAGGATCTATTTTTCAACAAGGTAATGCTCGGTCTCACACGGCAAGGGCTGTCACAAAGCTATCTCCGCACTGTTAATACCATTCTTTGGCCTGCCCGATCCCCAGATGTGTCTCGAATCGAGCATATCTGGGATCATTTGGGATGGCGGGTTGGGCATCCTACGAGTTTGAACGAACTAGAGGCAAGATTACAGCAAAATATGGAATGAAATATCTCAAGACATCATACAGAACCTATATGCCTCAATGCTCGATCGTATCGCATCATGCATTCGCGCTAGAGGGGGTTCAACAGGGTATAAAATCCTCCGTTCTTTTGCCTTTTTCTCTAAAATAAATGATCCTTTTTCTTTGATTTTCTAATCATTTACTTATATTAAAGTAGTCATTACTATGTAAAATTTCGTTTCATTTGGACGACTCCTTCTTGGTACACTAATTGTTTTGTCCATGAGTGTAATACAAAATAAAATATCCATAGTCTAAAGTGTTACGGAAAGCAGAAGAAGAAACCTTCTTATGCAAATCAACGTTCATAACGTCAAGAACTTGAAAATAAATACAAGAGCGGAAACCTTCTGGCTGTAATTTTGAGAAAAGGTGACTGGCAAATGTCATGAAAACGTGGTCTACCGGAAACCTTGTCTCGGCATATTATCGAGAGACTGGAATCTGATCAAACACAATGAACTGTAACAGGTGCTGTTAGAGTAATAACATGTGTGATTGCAAGAGATTCCAATAATTTGAGAATGTTTGACATCGGCTAGGACAAGATAGTTCACGTGGTACCAAAGTAAATTTTGATAAATAAATCCTGTTATATAGCAGCTCGTCGAGACCAAACAACCAATGCGACGCAGATTCAAAGATAGATTCTTTTGACAAAAAGACGAAACATTTCAAGCTAAACTATCTGAAATAGGTTTCATGAGAGAGAGAGAGAGAGAATGTGGTCTGTATGCACGTAGACTAATGGTGTGCATTCTGTTGAACGCAAGACACCATACAGTCCAAAGAAAATAGATTGCTGAACACCGAAATTAGATGCACAATGGGTGGAGTCAACTGCTGTTTACCTACGAGTCCAGATACAGTTTAGGGAGTGACACCAAACATGTTTTGGTATGATGAGAAAGCGGCACTCGAAATAACTCTAAGTTCGTTCCGAAAAGATCACATTACAGACTAGGTTGTTTGATGGCATGGACTATGGAATCAGAGTAGGTGGACGCACTGATCTGCATGTCTTTTGAAAAGGCAGTTTGATGGCTCAAAGGTTTGCAGACGAGATTCTGTGACTTACATCCGCCATATGTCCTACCTTCCACTCTGCAGCCGTTTTTGATTCATTTCTCTTAATGATGAATAATGCAAGATCTCATACAGTTCATCTTGTGGAGAATTTTCTTTAAGATGAAACAATACAGTGTATAAAATGGCTAGCACATTGTCTAGGTCTTAATCCGCTCGAGCATTTTTGGGACTCACTCGGACGACGTGTTGATACAAGACCAAGACCTGTTACTGTCCAAAACTTTGAGATCACACTTCGTCAAGAGTGGAGCAATGTTCCCCAAAGTCTCATCATTAACCTCATGCATACATGCTAAACAGGTGTATGACAGTCTTAGCAGTTTGATGGGGGGTAGTAGACCACACGCTGTATTGAATATTCTGTATCATTTTCAAATAATCAGTTTTTTGCCATTTACATGTAGCCAAATCGTTACCTTGAAGCGTCATTTCATGTTCTTTATACCATTCCAAAGAAAAAAAAGTTCCCATACAATTGTTTTTTGCTTTTTTTTTCTTTGTGGTTTTTGGTTACACCTTTATTTCTCCATTTTATGCCCATGCATGTTTTGTGCAACGGTGTCCTCACTTTTTACTTGCTCCCCTAATCTTCTTAGTGGTTTACATTCGATGCTGGTTAACTGCCGGAAAGACCATCAGCATTGGTAGAATGACGCATGTTCGCATCGCCAAAGGGAGAGATTAGCAGCAGAAAGACGTGCCAGAAGTAATTTGAGTACAAATCACGACGGTAGGTAAACGTGTACTGACAATTTGACTACCAATGAAAGTAGGTGCTGTTCTCTGGTATAAATAGACACATGGTATTAGTGCATCTGTTATAAATGGCGCAACGTACACTCCCAGAACACGGGGACACAGGGTTCTAGGGGGGCTCAAAGCCTGACTGCCGCCAAGTACCGACCCTTTGTAAAATTCAACTTGGGGGCCCAAAACCTGAGTTTGCAGGGGGGCCCAAATGCCACTGTCAGTCATCCATGAACGCCTACAGACCATGTAGTCTGAAGATGTCATGTTTCGTCAAATAGTTGGTCACTGATCACTGGCATAGTGGGCCTGGTATTAAAATTTCTTAAATGCCTATTTTGGGCACCTTAACATGTTCCGATTTATTTTACTTTTATGTGTTGGGGCCCCTGTAGCTTGGGGGCCCTGTATCATTGATACGGTGGTAGCTACGCCCCTGTCAGTGACGCTGCATGATCAATGGAGGAAGATAAAATGTGGAGGATGAAGGTCAAATTCGGCGCCTCTCTGGAACCACAAACAAAGGGTTCGGGGATGTAGTACCTTAATGGCGTGGGAAAGCTCTTAAGCTTACAAGTGAAGAAACACTCCTTACAAAACTGTACTGAGGTGGAGCAGACAGTGCAACAATTCCTCGCAACGCAGGGCATAGAATTTTACCAAAATGGTTTATTCAAACTCATTGCGCACTACGACAAATAACTCAATGTATGTCATTCCTAAGTCAAAAAATAGTTCAAGATGTATAATTGAGGATGTCATGATGCATTATTTTTTTTGTCGATAAATTTATATGTGTAAATAAATGACGAAACTTACTTTCAGAACATTCCTCGCGATCAAATATTCCACGCCCTTTATAATTTTTCAAAAACGCATTCTGTAATCCACTTCAAGAAAAAACAGAACTTCCCAAATTTAAATAATGCGATATACCAATTGAAACTGAAGATAGCTCATTAAAAAAAGAAGCATTTGACTCATTACAGATTTGGGAGCATTTGGGGTTGTTATTTCCCCTCCGAGAAAAAAGGGCCCATGGGGCTTAATTAAAAAAATGATCTTTAGAATAATTTTTAAGAACTTGTCTTTTCAATACATTAACAACCTGACAAAACAAAAAGAAAGTGGGGAGGGGGAGGGAGAGATTTTAATTTTAAAAAAAATTATTGGTTCCAGAGAAAAGATTTTTTAATTAAATACAAGTGATAAAAGATATGGTAATTAAAAAAATGGTTCCAAAGAAATTGTTTTTTTTCTTTTTTTAGATCAGATGAATAGATTTTCTCCCACATGATTTAAAATAAAAATATTTGAATGAATTTGCTTTCTTTTTTAAAAATTAATATTTCAGTTTTTGCAGCTCTTTGATTATTCAGAATCTTAATTAGATTTTTCCGACATAGAAATATTACTTAATTTTGCTTTCAGTTAGGCTACGCTTCTTTAAATTATTTTGTAAGTTCTTTTAAACCATATATTCTTCTCAAATTATATTGCTTAAAAAGGGTAACAGGCAATATAGTATGCTCATATTTTTTTACGAATATGTTTCATGTAAGTATACAGCTATTTATTTTATTTACATTAATCAAAGAGGGCGTAAAATTTGATAAGTTGATTTCCATTAAAATATATTTTTACTGGTACAACTTCATTTTTCTAACTGCTTTAATTTTTTTTCAGTTGAATCTGTCTTCAATGTTTCTCATAGATAATTATCAAAACTAAATTCTTCACCAGAAACTTCTTTCAAAATTATAACATTCATCAATATAATACAACTAGTGTACCAGATTAACAGTTTATCAAAGATATAATAGTTACATTATAAATTATATCTACCATTACGTTAATTTAAATAAGACGGGGGGATTTCTGCTGCCTGAATTCTTCATTATATATTACACAGAAATTATATTACAATTAATTCTACATTATACATTACACATTTATCAGAGAGAGGCCCTGTGGCCGAGTGGTAGCGTATCACGTTTCCGCACCACAGATCCGGGGTTCTATCCCCGGCTGGAGCAAGGTCGACTCAGGCTTTCATCCCTTCAAGGGGTCGATAAATGAGTACCAAGCTTGCTTGTGGATTAAACATTGGGGTTTCGCTTTGAACTGGCCACCTGATCGAGACATTTGCTCATGCACCTCAGCGCAAAACGGTCATGTATACTGAGATGGACACAGTAGGCCTTGGTCCTCATGGGCTGTTGCGTCACTGAGTTTAGTTTAGTTTATTACGTGATCAGAGATACATCTCACAAGTGCAAGTTATGGAGTGACCAAAATTATATTTCTTATATATGAGATGATTACTAATAAATCCTCAATTAGAAGTGTATCATAACTTTAGACACAATTTGACCTCAGTAGCCGAGTGGTCCTTTGTATATATGGCTTCGTCAGTCAGGCTACTATATAAATACCCACTGTGTAGTTGGGATTATTGACATTAAATCAATCGAGGTTACAAAGTTCTCACGCTGGCATGGGTATCAGGATGAGGTGCTGGCTCATAGATGCCTGCTCTTTTCAAAAATGATCGGGATACAAAATACAATTCAAAATTTCCAATAACCACCTGTGGCTTCAGAGATAGAGGTGCACTAAAACGCAATACGAAGGGTATTGATGATGAACCGCATAATTTTTCGCCTCCTTCAGCCTAGTGATGTGGACGACACCTGAGGTGGAAACCCCTTCACCGAGTCAATAGGAGGACTTTGAATCTCAACAAATTTAACGTGCCACAGTCCATTTTACACGGTGAGTCATTAGTGGCTCCAGGACTCGAATTCGCGATACGTCGGCTATGAGTTCGTGACCATAACCCCTAGGCTACCTCAACCACTCGTGTTCCTCAGGATTCGATGTTAATAAGCAACTATTAACAATTACCTTACTTTTTTAGCATATAATATTTATTATCTCACTCCCTGGTGCAATATATGAGGGGAAAAGACTTAATTATGGAATGGAGAGAGAAATCAAATAATTTAGATACTCTGATATTTTTGCATACCGATAAAGATTCTAAGAAACTCGGTCGCCTATATTTTCAAGATGGGTTTTTCTTCTGGTAATGATGTATTTAACCCTTTATTATACCGACGGTATTTATAAGTACCACTCGCTTTAAAATTACATAGAATAACCATTTTACGAATATTCAGACGATACTTATAACAGGAATATTCTTTTAAATCCACTTTTCCAAGATATATGGCAGCACGGGTTCTATGATGAGTATTTTAGTGGGGAAGGGGAATAGTTTTATAGCAGAAATTGCGTTTTCAGCTGACGGTGTTTTTAGCGGATTGGAAAGATTGTCATTTCTGTTCCGAAAAAAAAATAGTTAATGACAAAGGATAAGTGTCTTATTTTTTTGTATGTTAATAAAAACCTTAGAAAACAATTTGACTATTTTAAGTGAACAGTGTGTATAATAAATTTTGCAGTTGAAAATATCTTTATTTGATTAATTTACTCTAACTAATTAAATTTCTGAAAGTTGAGTATTTTGTTTATGTATACCCCTTAATTTTCAATGCAGTGATTTAAAAAAAATATTGCATGAAAAAAACTGCAGTAAATCATAACGCGGTAGATAAAGTGTTATGCTTTATAGATGAGAACGGTTGCTCAGTATTCTTTCTAGTTTTACAAACCATAGAATTTTTATTTTTGTATGGAAGTTCTAAAACTGTTGCAACCTCTATTGCTAATATCTACCGTCATCATCAGAACAGAAACTTGGGATTATTAATAAATAAATAGACACTGTTTGAATACCAATAGTCCAGAGAGTTTGGTAAATAATTGTAGACCGAAACATATGTGCAATGATAGGCGAGATCAGCTGTGAATCTGTGAGAAATTGACTATGTCTGTTGCTCTAATCGACAAAGAAAGTCTATGAAGCCTCATATTTTATATAGTATGTTCGCTACCTTACATTTATATACGAAATTCGTTGTACTTGTTCACAATGAGTATATTTACTTTTTTTTACCAAACGCAAGCTAACTGCAACAACAGTGTATCAAAATGGCATCATTTGTCTTTACACAACAGTTTGAATGTCGAAACAAATGCTAATTTTGTTTATATTTTTCAATAAAATATTTTAATTTTTACTTTCATGATTCAAAAACGGCTATTTTAACATCACAGTTTTAGATCATGGAGATGGTTCATAAAGAAACAATCAAGATTAAACGTTATAATATTAAAAAATTCGATTTCACTTAACTTTACTAAAAAAAATTGTCTTGTTAAATGAAAAATAATATATCGGGATTCGACAAACATTTTCAGATAGAAAAAAAGTCACTCACTCAATATTAATTTGGAAGTAATAACTTATATATCATATCCCATTTCTGAGACATTGCATATTTTTTTTCTATAAATACCTAGTTTTCAACTTGAAATATAAAGTAAAAAATTCATTTGATATTATAGTATGCATCTAAAATGAAATTCTCAATGAATTCGATAGAGTAAATAAGTAATACACATTCACACTGAATAATCTCTACGCACGCATAAGCCCGTATAATAAAAATATTGATGTGTTTTTCATCGAACCATATTCCGGTACAATAATGTTTTTAAATATAATCAAGCGTATTTTTCTATAAATACCTAGTTTTCAATTGAAATATAAAGTAAAAATTCATTTGATATTATATTTGATCTAAATGAAATTTCAATGAATTGAAGAGTAAATAAGTAATAACATTCAACTGAATAATCTCTCCCACCATAAGCCCGTATAATAAAAATATTGATGTGTTTTTCATCGAACCATATTCCAAGGCTACAATCAAGTGTATTTAATATAATCAAGCGTATTTTTTCTATAAATACCTAGTTTTCATTTTGAAATATAAAGTAAAAAATTCATTTGATATTATAGTATGCATCTAAAATGAAATTCTCAATGAATTCGATAGAGTAAATAAGTAATACACATTCACACTGAATAATCTCTACGCACGCATAAGCCCGTATAATAAAAATATTGATGTGTTTTTCATCGAACCATATTCCAAGACTACAATCAAGTGTATTTAATATAAGGCAAAATTAGCCTTATTACACAAAAATATATAAGATCGATTAATTCTTCACACATTAAAATTTTTTTTTCGTTCATAAATATAACTTATAATAACTATAAAAGCACAATTATTACCTCTTAGTGTATGGCAGTTTTTCCCAAAATGGGGCGGCCCCCTAAGGCGGATGATAACGCAGGTGGGGTGCTAGTATTGAAAACTTGAAAAAAAAAAGATTTTTTATAAAAAATAAATTTATTAAAAAAAAACAAAATACTTTGTGTCATATAAAAAAAAAAATTAAATTTTTAATGCATAAATACTTACAAATGTATCAGTACTGCAAAAAGTATTTTAATTTAAATTTAAAATACTAAGTTAAAAAAAAATTTTAAAAATTACCAGTGAACCCATTGGGGTTTTTCCTTAATTAAAAAAAATTAAAAATTTCTTGAAAAACCCCTTTTAAAAATTTTTGGAAAAAAAAAAATTTTAATGAAATTTTTTCCCGAAAAATAAATTTAAAAGGAACTCCGGGGGGTTTCGACAACCCAGCAAAAAAAATCCTCCCTTCAAAAAAAAAAAAAATTTTTTTTTTTTAAAAACCCCTTTTTTTTAACTTAGGCCAGAACCCTTTTTAAGAGGAAGTAAGCCCTTCAAAATTTACTTTAAAATTTTGGGGTTAAAATTTTTATAATTCTCAATTTTAAAAAAAAAAATTTTTTTTTTTTTACACATATTTTTTTAATTAAAAAGATTTTTTTATATTTTAAACTTTTTTTAAAAAAAAAATTTGGTTTTTAAAAAAAAAATTTTTATTTTTTTTAAATTAAATTTTTCCCCTTTATCAATAAAATTTTTAAATTTTTTTAAAAAAAAAAAAAATTTTATTCAAAAAAAACAATGACCAATTTTTATTTTTTTAATTAAATACCGGAAAAAAAAATTTGGGGGTTACCCCCCCGGGAAACCGGGGAAAAAAAAAAGGGCCCAACCCGGGGTTTAAAGGGGGGGGGGGGGGAAAAAACAAAGTATTTTTTTTGGGTTTTAAACAATAAAAACCTTTTTTTGCTTCCAAAGTTGGAATTATTTTTAAAAAAGGGAAGAAAAAACCCAAGAAAAGACCTTAACTCCGGGGGGTTTAAAAGGGGTTTTGTAAGAGAATTTGATCTTTGGGATTCTTTGTAGTTTGTGCAAAAATAGAATTT
>BMAV01005983.1:8601-23727 GCA_019973955.1 Trichonephila inaurata madagascariensis
GGGAGCGATGCATGTTAAATCTGTCGAGAGCTCAAACGTCCTCCCGTTGGTGTGGTAGTTAGGAGGGGGTGCCAGCTCAGGGGTCGTCACNGGTAGCCGAGTGGTATAGGTATCGGACCGTGGCTTGCCTTGTCACGAGTTCGAGCCCAGTACCACTAAAGACCCGCCGTGTAGGGCAGCGATGCACGTTAAATCTGTCGAGAGCTGAAACGTCCTCCCGTTGGTGTGGTAGTTAGGAGGGGGTGCCAGCTCAGGTGTCGTCCACGTCACTTGACCATGGTTCAAAATTACGTGGTACATCGCCAAAAGCCCTCGTGTAGCTAAACAGTGCGACGTTAATAATCAATCAATCAATCAAGCAGGGTGGATAAACGTGTCATTTTTTCTAAAGAAGTGTTTAATGAAGAACAGACGTGCTGTCAAATAATTTTGACTTGTGATTATTGGGAATAATAAAACTAAATACTAACAATACAAAACTCTACTTCACACGAAAAAATTCTTTTACACTGTATAGTTATAAATGTTTGTTATTTATCCGTGTAATTCAAATTAAAGTAGCATTAGTGGGACTTCTGTTGTTGCAGATTGGATGGCAAATAACTCGTATTAGGATTGTAAGATGTTACTTTTTGTAGAATATACATATGCTGAATTTGAGTCTCCTGCTAAACGGTTTCTAAGCAATCAATTTTTTTTGAAAAGGCTAATTTTTTTGACAAAAGGATTTGTTTCAAAATGCCGTTTTACAGACGATGGTTTGCATACCACTATTCCAGAACATAAAACACGCACTGCTCTGTCGCCTTTACTAATAATGTCCTGCTTCTCGGACCACCAAATTTGAAATTCTCTGTAACACTTACTATCTTGCACTTTTTGTTCTTTTGCTGAACTAGCCATGTTAAATAACATTTAAAAATCGTAACTATAACACAAATGAACTTTAAAATATAGTTGTGACAATGAAATTTCCTATGCTATGTGAAGACAAAATTTGCATCAAAAGCAATTGTAGTCTACGACGTAACTAAGGCAAGACAGTAACAAACAAGTGTGCTTCCCGCCGCCCCGCGACCAATCACTCGCGATTGTTCGTAATACTTCATAGTGAATTTTGAAACAAAACGCAAACAATTTTGATCAATGGTGTGCCAAAAATATTGTGTCACCGTGCCATCAATGGCACGCGTGCCACTGGTTCACCATAGCTGCCCTAGTGCAACTGAAGATCCACATTATAAAGGGGTTAATGCTCGTTAACTTCATCGAGGCTCAAATTCTTTTTGTTGCCGTGTTTTATTTTGCAGAGAGGGTTCACCGTCCCTGCCCTAGTGCAACTGAAGATCCACAATATAAAGGGGTTAATGCTCGTTAACGTCATCGAGGCTCAAAGTCTTTCTGTTGCCGTGTTTTATTTTGCAGAGAGGGTTGCTTCACCTCACTTGACCGAGGCTCGTTGCCTCTGGGGACGGAACTGTGTGACAAAATTACATTTTTACTATTGATATCCATCTATATTATGCCACACTAAAAAGCTATACCAGGTCCCGCAGTATGTACAAGGTATGCAACGGTTAATTAGCTATCCACAGACCAATTAGAAAGTTCTGCTCCTTTTGAATCAAGATGTGAGAGTTATAAGAATGTTTTTTAACCCATTGGGACAATTAATGGACTAAAATATTAATAATTTATACATATAAATTGTATAAATTCCTTTATCATGAAATACATAACGAAGCGGATCAATGAAGTTAACTAACGTTAATGGTCACGAGGGATGTGTGTGACTGGGTCATCCAAATTATTTTTTATATAACTTTTTATTAAACACGATAAAAATCATAATTTCATTTAATAGTTCAACTAAGAGAGAGAGAAAAACTATAATTACCTACTTTTAAGGACTTTTCAATTTGTCTTTGATAATTTAAGATAAAATATCAAACTATTTCAAGAAGTTTCGAATGAGCACGATTTTAATAAAGGGCACAAATCACAGCCGCTTTTCGCTAACATTACAGGAATGTTATTTGCAGGCAAAATTGTCGTATGTTACTCGAGTCATTTTGACAGGGCGAAGTGTGTCTTGTGGTATGCTTATGGCTTAATATTTTTCTTGATGCAGTTCTTTAGGTAGCATTTGAAAATTTTCCTTTCAACTCAAACGTTTCATTTTATTCGCTTTCCTCAAATTTACTTTCGCTATCACGATTAATACGCATTATTTCAGCCCCTTGCTTGATCAATTTCAACTTCCTTCAGTAGAGATCACAGATGCCCATTTGTTTTTTATATATGCATATATATTCTGTTCATTTACATTTATAAACCATAATAAGGTCTACAACACAGCAATTAAAATCACTAAGTTGTTCACATGAGAAAAATGTAGGATGTTCACAGAAAATATTTTGGTACAAAAGAGGTCGCGCGGGGAACTCATTCAAAACAAGTACCTTAAGATTGTAAAAAAAAGTTTGCCACTCCCAAAAAATAGAGAGAGATGTGGCAAATACATTTTAATTCCCATGAAGACTGTCATATAAGAGGATACTGTCAAGGTCTTTGGTAACAAATAAACAGTTTTCCCAGAATTAACAATTTCGTGAACCTAGGGTGATTTAGTTTTCCGCGCAACCGTTCCCGGGTTAAAGGTAGTTTGTCTTAAATAAATTTTTGTGCTTTGACATTTAATCCTCTGTATTTCATAAACTAATGTTTATTTGATTTTATTGTTTCGAGATAGTAAAATAATACACGTATTTTTGGTTTTCTATTTTTTTTTATGAAGAAAATTACAAAAACAGGAAGTGGGATACCTCAAAGTAATATTGTGTTAAAGAGTCAAAATCTTATGTCCCGCAACCCGTGTTACGAGATAAAGGAAGTTTTTGATGCAATTTCGGAGCAAACTGAAGCAATTCTGAACAATGCTTCCTTTTTTTTAAATCGCAGCTACGTAATCATAAGGAATCAGTTTTGAAATGTTTTTGTAATATTTCACTTCCAAAGAAGCAATTTTGAAGATTATTTAATTATGATGCTGTGATCTGCTTAGTTTTAACTAGAGTGAAATTTATTATTGTAGAAATGTGAAAAACATTGTCAGAGTACTTTGTTTAGTAGATACTCTTTCAAGCTAAATGTGCGTAACTTATACACTATTTATTAATTGTTAAGAAAATGCTTCTTTTGTTTTTCTCCTTTCTTCTTATTGTAATACCTTTTGTCAAACACATTTTGTTTTTGTTTTTCAAAACAAACTTTTTTTCCCCAGCGCCAATTTCTTTTAACAGAATATTAAAGTTTTTAGGATAAAACCTTTCTGTGTGTGATAAATGATTGCATTACCTCTTGACGGCGATATAAATTTTACATTTTATAAGGCCATATTTTAAATTTTACAAACACAGCTAGCAATTGAAAGTGTCTCTTTCGGAAATTTATTGGGGACATGCATTCAGCGTTAAGAATTTAAATTACGCCAAGAAATGCATAACGTTAAATTAGAATATTAGAAAAAGTGTGTTTTTTTTAATATAACTTCCTGGCTATTTATGGATTTGTTAAATACATTTAAAATTATGTCTCTATTGCAAGTTGTCTTTACTAAAGTCTTAGTGATTCGTTTATATGGGAAAAAAATATGTATTTATTTCTGGTGTGAAATATTTCTCCTTAAATTTATCCCTTAATTTTAAATTTATCCCCTTATTTCACCTTTGTTTTCGATAAGTAAATGTTAATGTAATTTTTTTTTGCATTTTTTTAAATCTCTTGTTATGTGAGGTCTTAAAAAATAAATGTAAAAATTTGCAGAAACTAAATAGAAAATAGCTGCGAAAAATTCACGTAAAATGTGCTTTTCCAGAATAAATTAAATTGCATATTTTGTAGGTAGAATTATATTTAAAAGATGTTATTGTATATTTAGAGCAAATATTCTAATTTCCTGCTTGAATAACAATTGAATGTATTATAAATAATATCACCTACTATATCGTACGTCTCTTAAAATGTGACAATGGCTTAAATAAGTATTTATGTAATATCACAAATTCAGAAGCGCCTTGAATAAAAGCAATTCTAAAAGATTTTATAGTAGTGTATCACACACACTTTGTGCCACTACATTTAATAATGTATTGAAGAATTCATTTACTTCTACGAAGAATGCTTTCACATACACACACACATTTTGATAATTTTGAGCTATATAATTGTATTTTAAATTCGGAAAGTATAAAATCATATAATGAGGATACTTTTAACTGTTCGAAATAAAAATAAATATTAAAATTTCAGAACATAAAATAAGCGAGTCATGGCATTTTTAAACTCAATTGATAAGCTCTTGCTTAAAATAGCATCAAAGGATAATTAGTTTAAAATAATTTGTAAAGAAGATGCTAGAATGATTTTTTAAATCTAATCTTTAATATTTATAAAATACTATTTTAATTTAAAAATTATTTAAATTTAATTAAAATATAGTTAAGTTTTCCCTTCACATGACATTTGAATAAGTAATCAGTTTAAGAAAACACTTTTATTTTTTAATTCCTACTATTAGTTAACTTTCTCCCTATATATAATTATATATATATATCTTGTTCAAATTTTCAATTGTAAATAAAATACTTTTTATTCATCCACTCAAGTTAAAATACATTTTTTAAACTTGATGTAGATGACACTTGACGTTAATATAGTTTTATATATATCAAATTTGTATTCATTAATTAAATTTAACCAAATAATTTTAGTTTTATATGGAAGAAAAAAATTTAATTTGTTCCGGATGAAAGCAATAAATGGAGACAGTATACAATGATTATTGCAAGGAAATTCGCTCTCTGTTTTGACACTTAATATTGTGATTCTGTCATATGCATATGCATATTTATATTAATTGTAGTTATTTAATGAAAAGTAACTAAAATAATATTTTTCTTTGTTAACTTGAGTAGGAATTTACTTAATTTTTTTATATATTGTTATTTTCCAAGCAGAGTAAAATTTAAAGACACTTAGGAAAAATTAAACGCTTGCAGAATCTAAATTAGAACCTTATGACATTTTAACGCTTTATCTACCTCATTATGATTTACTGCAGTTTCTTTCATGCAAAATTTTTTTTGAATCACTACAGCGAAAATTAAGGGATATACATAAACAAAATACTCAACTTTGGGAAAATTAATTAGTTAGAGCTAATTAATTAAAGCTATTCAACTATGCAATTAATTATACACATCGTTCTCTTAAAGTAAATAGTCAAATCGTTTTCTAAGGTCTTCATTAACATACAAAAAAAATAAGACACTTACCTTTTGACATTAACTATTTTTTCGGAACAAAAATGACAATATTCGCAATTAGCTGAAAACGTCGTCAGCTGAAAACGCAATTTCTTCTATAAAACTTTTCGCCTTCCACCCTAATATACTCATTATATAACCCGTGTTGCCATATATCTTAAAAAAGTGGATTTAAAAGAATATTCCTGCTAAGTATCGTCTGAGTATTCGTAAAACTGGTTATTCTATGAAATTTTAAAGTGAGTGGTACCTGTAAGTACTCTCGGTAGATAATGGGTTAATAATATATAGATAAAAAGTATTTCTTAAGATAAATATTCAACTGTAAAAATATACAGATTTGATCAGAAATACATTAATACATAAACATGTTAGATAAGAAATTCAATACTTTCACATTTAAATATGTAAACTTAGTTTTCATATTTATAAGCAGAAATATCCAGATGTATGTATTTGCAGAACATTAGAATAGTTTTAAGGAATTAATACAATATATTTAACTGGATCGAACGAAATTGTGTCGTTAATTTATTCTTAATTAATCTTGTAAAATATTTAAATTCTTTATTTTATTTTTTTACTCGAAATAACTATTAAAAGGCTTTTAGATCCTAATGTGTGTAAATCAAAATAAAATTTAAGAACACCACAGAAATTTTATTAAATAAATAAAGGAAGGAATACACTAATAATTTCTCTTTATTTACGATTCTAGTTTAATTTCACTGAAAAAATAAAAAAATAAATAAAAATAGTTAATCTTTAAAAAAAAAATTATAAGCACCATACATAATTTTTGAGAGATTTTTTCATAGCTTGTTTACCCTAAATGAGCATACAAAAATATAGTATTTAACGCTATAGATGTAGGTTCTAAAATCACTTATATATGACAGAATTGCTAAAAAAATATCATTTATCTAGGCTTTTATGAGTTTTTGCTTTAAAAGTGAAGGGTAAAAAACTTTTTCCCAAATGAAGCGGATATTTTTTTACTGCGATTAGAAGGCTTTGCCTATTCATTCTTCCTTTCTTTTTTTTTTTCTTCTAAATACAAGTTATTTATTGAAGTAAGATGTTTTTTGCATTTAAAAATTTTAATTTGCATCTGTTTCAAGAAAGTTACTCATGTTTCTTGCTTTCTTTTTAAAAAAATAAGTTATAATCCCAATACAAAATTGTATAATTCGTTTCCGTTTTTAAATTTGCTTTTTTAAGTTAATTTTGATTTGTTCCATTGATTGTACCTGCACAGAGTATGCTTTGAATACTTGAATTTGTTTATGCAACTATGTTAAACGTACTGTAATTTTCATCTTGGTAATGGACGGTGTTTTTGGAAGCAGTCAAGCAGGAATCTGAAAACAGTATTTGTGCTTTATACTCAATGTTACTTCGTATGTGTTTGACTTGGAGTATAAACCTTTTTTGCATTTAAAATATCTACATTTCCCTGTGTACCACAAAGTATTGCACAGAGCTTACAGAAGCATGTATAAAGCACACACACCATAAAATAAATAAACAAAAGAGGAAAATTTTTGATGTAATGAAGGATTATAATTATTTACATTCTTTTACTTGAGAGAAACAGGAAGATAACTATGCATAATAAGCGCCGAGTTGTAACTTCTCTTATATTTAAATCAAGATTTGCGTAATTACTAACAGCAGTACCATGAAGGTAACATTATATTTTCAGTACTTGACCTCAATCCATTTAATTAATTCCCCCGTCACTCCATCGAATGTAATATCTTCAAACGACTGCTTGGAGAAGGAGCGTTGTAATAAGATCGCAGCTCCTATCACTTCTAAATACATAAGAGGGACCGGAAAATAATGCCATTTTTCTTTAAATTCATAAAGAAGAACTTTTGCTCAGTATTTAGTTTTAATCAATAACATAATCATCCTCATTAAAAGCAACCTTTTGATATCTACTGTGGAGCTTTTCAATGTCGGATTATAAAAATCAAATAATTTTTTAGCAACAGATCTTGAAATGGTATTTTCGACATCGTTCGAATTTTCAAATTTTTTACCACTTAAAACATCTTTAAGAGATCGGAATAAATGTAAATCCGTTGGAGCAGTATCGGACGAGTGTAGATGGTGAGACAATAACTCCCATCTCAATTTGCTATCTTACTCCAGGGCTCGTCTTGCGCAGTGTGGTCTTGCATTATTAACACTAGAACCGCGGCAGTTTCGGTATACCTAAAACCGCGAGTGGGGTCAAATTGACCCCAATTTACAAAAACCCGTGCTGTTATGTTTAAAGAACGCTGTAATTATTTAGCAATGACATTTATTCATTTTTAACATTAAATTGTTATAAGTGATAAATAATAAGATATCTTAATATGGAATATTGTATACAGTTAATAAAATATACAGACAACTTGAATAGCAATATTTAGTTTCTTACCAGTCGAGATTTCCTACACAGTTGATGCACATTTTGGATAACTTTTTATATATTTTGTACATTTTCCACATCGGTATTTTACAGTCGGAACAAGTATCTACAGTTTTGTTTCTACACTGGAAATCTTTGCAATGAACCCTTTTTCGCATCTGCGCATATTCTTTTGTAGTATCCGCTTTCGTCTGTGTATCTGACTTGTACTTTCTTTTGTGAATATACGCAACACTGCAATAAGTGGTTGAAGATATTTTCTCCTTGTAAGTTTTTTACCAGTAACTTCTTTGTATAAAATCCATGAATTATTCCCTGCAAGATCAAGAATATTGTAGAACACATGAACTGGCCACCTCCTTGATCCTTCCTCTTCACAGAATAATTTCTTGCCATTTGGTCGACACCAAGTTTTGTTGAGTTATAAAATGATATTGTTTCTGGAAACTTTTTTGGGTAATTACTGCCAATATCAACTGTGGGATATAGGGAGCTCAATAATAAAACATTTTTTCTGTTTTTTCTCTGATAAACTGTCAAAGTTATATCATCCTGCTCCAGTAACAATGTATTTGTATAAAGGCATCTTTACCTTTTTCACAAATTCCGGTACATCTTTCCGATTTCGGTTCATCATCCCAGATAAACTAGTGTTCTTCGTTTTTAACATTTGGGACAGATTTAGTGTAATTAAAAAGTTATTTGTAGTGATATTTCATGCTTTTTTTTAAAGGTTCTATCAAACGTAAAACGACTTATTCGAAGATAAATAGGTTTACAGGATGTTCGTCATATTTACACAAATATGGAAAACCATTGAGCCACATATTTACTATTAATATCAGCGGTAATCCAGAACTTGATACCAAATTTATCTGGTTTACTTGGTATATATTGCGTGAAACGACATCTAGCCTTAGACGGAAACAGTTGTTCATCAATAGTTATATATGGTCCTGGTTTAGAGCAAGTTATCGAATTTTCAAAAAATTTCTTCCAAACTTCAGAAATGAAACCCAATTTATCTGTTTGAAGGCGTGCAGATCATGTAGTTTTTTTGTTGAGTCGTAGAAATTTCGTAAGTTCTTTTAATCTATCTCTCGCCGTAGTATCGCGGAAAAAAGGTGGACCCCAAACAACTATCAAGCTCTAGATTATTTGCACCGTATATACCTCGAGCATACAAAATTGATATAAAAGCGTCTAGTTCGTCTAAAGTTGATGGCCATTCATTTTTCCCTAGTTGCCGGTGAGCTTCTTCCTCTGTACAATTTTTTTATGTGACGAAGCATAGGCTCATTTATAAGTAGCCTCCCTGAACTAATTGCATAGCCATTTTCAATATTTCTTTTTGCTTAACTGGTTAGGCCACTTTTTCTTTGAAAATATTTTGTTCAACAATTCTTTCACGCGTACAACTTCCAGAGAGGTGATGCTTTCCCAACCCGTTCCATCATTTCTAACAAAAGTTCCAGAGTTCATTTCATCTGGATTTGAATCTGATAACTTTTTACACGTTATTTTTTCTTTCCAGACGTGATTTTTCTGCTAGTATATTGTACAGAAAAATTAGATACGGCATCTTAGAGGACTGAAAAAGCTTTTACAACTCCAGGAATCGTTGAATTGCAAATTTAGTACTTGTGATTATAATAGGGTCAAAATAAATCATTCCGCGGTTTTAAGTATTATTAAAAACAAAAAAATGATAAGTATTTCACGTATCATATTTTTACAGGTTGTTATTTGTATAAAAATAGGAAAGTCAAGAAATTTTTTTCAATTCCGTTAGTAACTTTTTGAGAAAATCGAAAACAAAATTGCTTTTGGGTCAAAATGACCCCATCCACGGTACTATGTTAAATTTAAGAACTTATAATTAATTTAAGAATATTTTTGAACTTTCCTGTTGACAATATCTGGGCACTTTTTAAGTAACGATTGATTTACTCGATCCACTTGGGTCTACATTCACAGTTTGTTCGGGTTTCAGCACTTCAAAATGAACGCGACCCCGCGAATTCTCCACCAAACACACAAAAGCGAGTTTTGGGAGAAAACCATTGCCTTTTTCGTTTCGTATTATCATAGAGCAGTGCTTCTCAAACTTTCATTATTTTCGGTCCAATTTTTAGTCATAATTCTTATCGCAATCCCATCCCCACCCACTCATACTACAACTATGTATAGAATGCAATAATAATTAAAGACAACAATAATAATGAACAATGCGATTTTAAATACAAACTGTATAAAATATCAAGATAAGTATTATATATTGTATATAATTTCGTATCTGACAAGCTCATGAAAGTCTCTAGTAATTATTAAACTTATTTATAATTTAGTACTGATACATTAATTATTAAATACTTTTTGCCGTACTAATATAATTATAAGTATCTTATATATCAGTGTGAATATGTATTTTATTTTTTATTATGCCAGAATGTATTTTGTTTTGCTTCTTTTCAGTAAATTGATATTTATATTAAACAATTTATTTTCGACTTCTCGATGTGCTTGCGTCCCCCTAGTAAGGTTATGTCTCCTCCCTTGGGGGGTGCGCCCACAGTTTGAGAAATATTGTCATAGAGGACTTATTTTTTATCTCCAGTGATCAAGCAATCAAAAAATATTTCTGTAGTGTGTCGCTGAAGCAATAAGTTACATGTGTTGAATCGATCAACTTTGTCTTCTTCGGACAGATTACGGACCCAAACACCAGCTTTGTGCTCACTTTACCAATCTGCTGCAAACGTTCTTGTAAGGTTAAACACTGTTAACTAAATTGATTAACAGTATCTGACAGTGCCTAGATGATCCGACACCGATTTGGTTCCACTACAGCCCATAACATGCCAATGTCCGAAGCAGTTCGTCTTCCTCAAGTGAGCGAATTGGAAAGATCAAAATTACCCAATTTGAACTTAGAAACCCACCTTATGCATTTCTAGATGTCTAATTTGTTTGGATAAACATCTCAAAAGAGTTTGGTATCAACCATTGCATTGCTACATTTATGAAACTCCAAAAGTATACAATGCAGGATAATGCACTTGTTCTGGTATTTGGCTGGCTATTATTTCATAAATTGCAAAAAGTATTTAAGATTGAAATATTTACGAGTAAAGAAATCACTCTAACCATGAATTGTCTTTGGCACGACTTTGAAGTACACAATGAGAGTATAAATGACCAACTAATATCGACATACGCAGAAACGACATTACTTTACGACAGTATTATTACTAATACTTACGGGGAAATGAGTGTTGTCCGGCTGTAAAAAGTGGAATTTGATACAGGTTGAATCTTGAATCACGAAGTGATCGGATGAAAGCACACATTAATAAATGAAGAATAAGAAATCAAAAAGTTATATCATTTGCTTATAAACAGTTAATTTGAAGTGTTATTTCAAGCGATTTTCTACACCAGTGGTCAAACGTTTTCGACACACGGAACTCTGAAAACTATAAGGTGTTTTCAAACACACTTAGAAGAATATATTATATTTAAAAGAAAATAGTTGAAGTTGTGATCAGCATGCTTTGAAGAATATTTTTATGATCTAAAGAATAATTTTTTTTAAAAAAAAAGTATTGTATATGTTTTTAAAGTTTAACGTAATTTCAACTTTATTTACTCCTGCACACATTGATAATAATCTGTAATCCAAATATGTGTGTTACAGGGATGTCCACATTTATTTTTTTACACAGACTGTAGAAGTCTAAGCTATCTGCAATCGCTTTTCGTATTCTGCGTTTAATTTGCTTTAATATTTTGTTTTTGTAGTCACTCGGGCTGAGAGCAATATTTTTCACTTATATATTTTGTTCTGGCTGTGTATAGCTGTTTGAAAAATCCTGTATGAATTTGTACTCTAACATTCAGCTGTTCTTGCTTAAATTTAGATTTTAATGTTGAGTCTGTTGATATCCAGATTCGACAAGTTGATATTTGTCGATAAATTATCCTTCATTAAGGGTATTTTTTCTCTAAATGAAAAAAAGGCTAATTTTTCATTAGAAAACTAGTTAGGTAACACATTGTACTAACAAGCATAAAATTACTTTGTGCAACCCGGGCTAATATAAACAACAGAACATTCATGATCTAGTAGGAAGTACACATGAAGAAAGTTTTTTTTAAAAAAAAATTATTTTTTACTATATAATAAGAGCAGTACAAAATAAAGTTATTATACATAAAGAGAATTTTCAGTTTAAATGATTAGGTTGAGTGTTAGAAACTTGTGGTTATGCAAACTTCATAGAAAAAGTGAACCAATTTCTCATACACATTTATAATTTTTGTTCCAAATTTTTATTGCGATTTGTGGAGCAACTGGTTATACATAATTGAAACCCCAGGATACCATGGCACACAATTTGCGAGACCAATGTTCTGTACCAATAACAGGCTTAAATGTTCTATCTGGCCTGTTATAGACTTTGAAATAACTACACATATCCAGTTTGAAATTTTTAAAATAATTTTTTTTGAGGGAAAGCTGCAATTTATAGGTATGTGAAATTATTCCTAGGTAAAGTGAATAGTTTTTTACATAATTACATTATTTATCCACTTTAAACTATTCGCATTAATCGCCTTAACATATAAATATTATTGTAATTATTTATTGTGTTATTTTCTTCAATTGTTTCTCTTAAAACTACCTCTTTTTAGAAGAGACTTTTTTAGAATTATTAGTAATAAAAGCTTTACATTACAACGTTTCTCATTTACTTAAAACTTACACCTTACTTATATTTACTTAGCTTAAAACTTACACCTTACTTATTTACTTAGCTTAAAACTTACACCTTACTTATTTACTTAGCTTAAAACTTACACCTTACTTATTTACTTAACTTAAAATTTACACCTTACGTATTTACTTAACTTAAAACTTACATCTTACTTATTTACTTAACTTAGAAATTACACTTTGACTGAAAACATAATTGCATAGAAATTTATCTAAAGCTTTTATAAGAGTGTAAAACAGAACTCTCTCCGAGAGAAAATTGCATGCAATTAAAAAACACTTATTTGTTGTTATATTTACTTAAAAAGAATTTATTATACATTATTTTTAGACACTATTTTAGCTTGAACTTTAAACATAAGAAATGCAAAGCCATGGCTTCTTTCATCGCTTTAAGAGCTAGAGTTTTAAAAAAATGTTATTTTGTGATATTTATTGTATTTAATAGTAAAGTATACTGTTCCATCAAAAACTTTTTTCTTAAATGTCGGACTACTTTTAAAAAGAGTTTCTTACAATTGTTTAAAACATTAAGCACACATACTTCTCATATAAGCACCAGATGATATGAAAAAGGTTCTATACTTCTTATATCACCGGTGCTTTATTAAATCCAAACCAAAATGGTTGTTCCTCTCCTTACAAATTATTATTAAAAAAATATAACGATACAGATTTAAAAGTTTCACACAGATTAATTTAATCTAGTTTAAAGTGAGAATATTCAGAGATACTAATTAACACATCTTCGAATGATTTAAAAATACTTTCGTCAGATAAATAAGAGTTTTGATAGGATTTTAGAATAATCCTGTGTTCCTTTTGCCTCCTTTATAATTAACTTCCATCAAGGTTTATCTTTTGAAAGACCCTAACAATACTTTTAAATCCGATTTTTACTTTTGTTATGAAAAGGTTTTTCAAAATATTTAAATCTCATGAATTTTGTAGCTCCTGAGTCCCGTTTGGGGGCTAATTAACGGGATTAATTAAGCATATATAAATCGAATTTTACTTATTATCCTACTTCTTTTCTCAATTCTGATTAGAATTTTTGCGTTTGAAAAGAAATCTACCTCAACGTCCTCATTTCTATTAATTTTCGCGTCTGGATTATAAATTTTAATACAGGCTTTTGATTGAAAAGTAAAAAAAAAAGGAAGTAAAAGATGTGATGAAGATAAAGGTAGCTTGTTTGTGCATACGTCTCAATTCAACTGAAATAAAGGAATTTTGCATTTATTTTTTCCCACTTCGCTCGATTTTTTTAAACTTATGCGTAATATCCGTATTAAAAGAATTCATATATGCAAATGTTTACCTAAAAGTTCATTAAGCGCGAATGGAAAACATCGTTTGGGTTTTATGTATGTTTTTAGTTGAAGGATTTTTATACATATATAAGTTCACTCAGTTATAAGGTAACACTTCATATTGTGATATCATACTTATTTTTGCATTAAGTAATGTTGCAATATAAAGCCTTTATTACGAATAATTCTAAAAAATCATTGTTAAAAAGAGATAATTTTAAGAAACAATTGAACGAAATAACCCTATAAATCTCGTATACAATCATCTTTTGATTTTAAGGCAATTAAAACGAACAGTATAAAGTGGAAAAAATGTATATTAAAACATAGTTTTAGATTTAAAAGAATGATTTTTGGAACCAATTAAAAAATTTCTGCTTTATTCTTTGTTGTAAGACATTTGTGACATTTCATTTTATTCGTAAATATTGCATCATATTTTACAGATTTAATCGATCGAAATAAATGCATCGAATAAATTTAAATGTTATTCTATATATATTTTATATAACTTACCTTGCGAGTTTATAAAGTGTTTTATTCTACAATATCCATAAATATAAATTCTGTTTCCCGTTAAGTGAAATTTAAAAAGTACTAGCACAGGATTATTACCTACGTGCAAATTATAAAACTCTTTACACCAACATTTCTCAAACTGTGGGGCTTGCATCCCCTAGAGGGGGCACGAGCATATTAAAAAATCGGAAACAAAAGATTATTTTTAAAAAAAATTTAATTTTCTGTAAGTAATAAACAAAATGCATTCTGACATAATAAAAAATAAAATACGCATTTACACTGATACACTTATAAATGTATTAGTCTATGCATTGTATTTTATAATTAAACAATATTAAGTTAAGAACAAATTTGATCATTACCAGCGACCTTATGGGTTTGTATTAAAACTTATCTTGTTAATTTGGAAGGTTTATAATTAGTCCCTTAATTGCCGAATAAAAGTGACGTATTTGCTTCCCAATGCCACCGTTTTCCATGTAAATGCTCGTATGTTATTTGGTGGGTGGGGGTGGAGAAAAGGGATAAATTAGCACAAATCCTCTGAAATAAGTAAATCTTTCGCAAACACTGCCAAATTCCTTTTATTGCATTCCAAAACCTTCGGAATAATATTCTGGACAGTAGTGCACATAAAAGATCGTACTTCGCAAAGACATATTATAAGTCCAGAAAATTAATGCGTTGGCAGAACGAGACATTTATATACGTCGGTGTCACTTAAGAGTCTAAAGTCGTATTGTAGCTTTAGTGTTAAATTAT
>BMAV01005983.1:35086-51204 GCA_019973955.1 Trichonephila inaurata madagascariensis
GGCAATGTATATTTAATCGTTTGCGAATGACAGCACAATCAAATTTCAACAGTGAGTAACGAAAGATCAATTCAAAAGGAACACAGTTATTTTCAAAAAAATGGCAACTGTAATATTTTAAACATTATTTGGCCATTGCATTATTATATTATATTAACATTATCACATTATCTATGTCAATATATATGAGAAATAATGAAAACAATAATAATAATTCATTCTGTTTTAAATTTCCACTCCAGTAAATGTTTTTTTTTTTTTTTTGTTTCCAAATCTGATAAAAAGGTACATATTTTTATGTGCGGCCCGCGAGATGATAATGTTTTTCGAAATGGGCCGCAAGGTCATTTGGTTTGGATACCTCTGCTTTAGACGATTGAGACAAAAAGGAAACTTTACTCAGGCCCGTCGCGCGTTAAGCGCTTTTATTCCTGTCATTTTGTTGTTTGCTACTTACGGAAGTAGGAGACTGAGGTTCGAGGAGCCTTTCCAGAATAGATTTAAAGCTTGTATTTCTGAGCCCAATCCCCTTATAACAAATCTACTTTTAAGAAATCGCAAGATGACTAAGTGTTTTGATGCACTTATTAAACATAGCGTTGTGTTAAATTAGAATTCTAAATTTTGAATCAGTATAATCATTTTATTTTATAAACAGTAGAAAAGTTTGAAAATTGAAAATAATTATTCACTTTCTATTAACCAAAAAGAAAGTGTTATCCTTTGAAAAAACATGATAGAAAAATAATTCAGGAACAACTATTTGATATGAAATATATAAAAATACTATTTTAATTCAAAACACTTTGAAATAAAGTTAAGCCCTATAACTAAATATGTTATTACTAGTAAAACTATGTATAAAAGGTTTATACATATATTAATAAAATTCCCTTGGCTAAACATTATTGCTAACTTCAAAGCAACATTTCAGAATGAATTATTCTAATTATTTGTATATTTTCATTTTGAGCGTTAGATTTTATACCACAGTGAAATAACCATAATGCGAAATTTATACGTTAATAATCGGTTAAAGATCCAAGTGAGGGTTTTCTGTTACTAACATCACTGAATAGCAATGAACTTATTCACTGGGGATGAGAACACTGCTTCGAAGAAAAATATCTAAGGAATCGGTATTTATGTGAAGTATTTCTCTTTATACTGTATTCCATAAATATGTATTCCTTTTTTTAACAATTAAGATACGATAACAAAAGGAGATGGATAATTATTTAGAATTCAAAGTAAGATTTTTTATAAGAAGGAAATATAAAAAAAAGGGGGATTTTCGTCTTAATTCATAATTATGCATTTGATCGTCATTAGAGCGAGTTATTACTTGATTTTATGTAGATAAATATTTGCAAAAATATAGAACATGAAATTAGATCATGTTTAATATAAGATAAATAATATATTTTTTGGAACATACAAATTACAAATCATTAACACAATGCAACATGTATCACATACAAATCATGATATGTATCAGATATTTATCTTTGATCATAATAAAATTTTTTTTATTTATTTGCAATAGATATGCATGATATCTTTTCCAATTTTTTAAAAATAAAATGGAACATTTTTCACCTGCAAAAGTGGAACTAAAGCTGCTATACTTAAAAATTACAACATCCGCATATTTACAAGAAATACAGTGCTTCCGCTGGAAGGTTAACCCTTTGTCTTACTGTAGTTCTTTTTCATACAATATTTTTTTAATCACTATATTGAAAATTAAGGGATATACATAAACAAAATATTCAACTTCGAGAAATTTAATCCGTTAGAGCTAATTAATTAATTAAAGATATTCAACTGTAAAATAAATTATATGCAATGAAGTCTTAAAATAAAGAGTCAAATCGTTTTCTGAGGTCTTCATTAACATACAAAAAATAAAATGACACATTAACTACTTTTTCGGAACAAAAAGGACACTCTTCGCAATTCACTGAAAACTCAATTTCTCTATAAAACTATTCGCCTTCCTCGCTAAAATGTTCTTCATAGAACCCGTGCAGCCATATATCTTGGAAGAGAGAATTTCTAAGAATATTCCTGTTAAGTATCGTTAGAGTATTCGTAAAAATAGTTATTCAATGTAATTTTAAAGTGAGTGGAACTTATAAGTACCGTCGGTACATAAAGGATTTTAAACATCAAATATCCACTCTTTTCTCTTCGAAGAATGTAAAAAATATTCATTTAAGATATTTACTTCATTTTGTTGCACAAGTAACACTAATTGGTTTAATTGACAAATCTACGCAATATGAAAACAAATTTAAAAAAAAGGTTAACGAGAAATTCAAAAAAAAGTAATTGTTCGTATCACCGAAAAGACAAGAAATATAAATGCATTTTCCTACTATACTGTCAGGAAACATTATCTTTCTAAACCACATTTAAATCTACAATTCATACTTTGATAATATCTCTAAGTTTAAGATATTCTGCCAATTTGTATTAACTGCTTTACACGCTTGGCACCTTAAACGCTGCATAAAACTTAACACATTGAGAATGGTTTCAAGATGAAAATGCCATTCGAATTTTCTTCGTCGGTGCATATTAATGCTTTAATTCCTTAGAGAGCCGCCCATCCAGCATGGTGGCTATGACCCTCGTCTTGTAACCGAGTGGGTTCGGGTTCGCATCTCGAGTAAGGCATGGTTGTATCTTCGAGAAAAGAAATCGGACTTTCGCCTGTAATGGATTTCCGTCTCGAAAGGAAAGCAGCGCACCCTTTCTTGTTATATGCTGGGATCATCATCTGTAATAAATGTGTAAATTCTTCTGTTGTAGTGTATACTTTCTGTTCTTCACTTGAATTTCATATGTTCCTAGGACAAAAAACACACGTCAACAACAACAAATTATTTGTAATAAATGTCTGTATTTATCTGCTTGTGTATTACATGTTTCTGTTCTTCCACTCGTATTTCATATGTATCCCGGTATAAAAACACATGACAACTACAACATTCGTTGGAGAAGATAAAATGTTTCGATAATAAAGCAGGGATATTCTTGATAGTTATGGAAAGGATTTTACGTGATCAAGACTTGTGCGTTAACATTTTCTTATATTTGGATTATTTATATATGTAATATAGCCTGATATTTACTCAAAATTCTAATCTTATGATTTAGAGAACTAATGCGATTCCGAATACCCTATTTCGAAACGCGTCTCATTTCATAAAACATGAATTTCTCTTTATATTATATCTATGTTAGTGTGTGTACTATAAACAGTTTTAGGAATCGTGTTGAAAGCAGAACAACTCTTCCGTATGTAGAAAAGGTATTTATCAATTGTCTCTTACGTTTCTATTGAATTAAAAAAATTACTTTATCACATCAAATCACAAAACTAGTTATTGGAAGTAGCGGTGATATTCCGTTCCTATGTATAGACGGCCACACCAACACTTCAGCACGACTTCCAGCGTGCGACGCTTGCCTTTACTTGTATTTTATGTACTTAACTCAGTGCTTCTCAACGTTTCAATGTTTGCGACCCAATTTTCAATCGTAATTTTCATCGCGTCCCCCTCCATATAATAACAATGTATTGAATTCAATAATACGATACTTTGATACTAAAGCTACAATACCACTTTAATTATAAAACGTACAAATTATTAAGATAAGTAATAAATTTTGTATACGACAAGCCCGTGGGTATATTAACTTATATTTGCTTAACCCATTAACTGAGTATAGATGAATTAATGATGAATTATAAATATATTAGTACGACATAATGTAAGTATATTATATCAGTATATAAATATGTATTTTATTTATTATATCAGAATGTATTTTCTTTGGCTTCCTTTCAGTAAATTAGTATTTTTTTATATCCGACTTCTCGATATGCTCGTGCCCCCTAGGGGGCGCGCCCCACAGTTTGAGAAACGCTGACTTAACTATATAGTATTACTTAAAATTCTTCAGCTTTTACTCAACATTTTTCTCAGTACATTATATTCAGCACTAATTATTTTTAACTCATAAGAATGGAAATTCATTGGAAATATTTTAATTTATATTAAACTTTTCGATGAATCCCCAACATTATGCACGTACCCCTAAATTCATCTCGAACCAACTTAGAAGTCACGTGGGTGATTATGATGTATACCATAGTAAGATTTACATCAAAAAATTACATCATCGTAGGTACTATGATGTAATGTTTTGTGGAAACAAAAAAAAAGTTTTTTCTTTCTCCTGATTTTAAAATTTCATGATATTGTTACGTAGATCCGGGTTCCATGATTTTATGCAAAACAATCACAAAGAAAATAAACAGTTCTTTAAGAGTGATGCGAATTTATTATCAAAAATTCAATCCTTTAAATACAGGATTCTGCGGCAATATTCCCAGTGTAAATCTCCGAAGGTCTTCACACCTTCAACAGCAATCAAGCGCAGTCATCAGTGTTTAAAAAATACACGTAAGTAAAGATTATTCCCAAGCACAGTCGAGCTAATCGCTAGTCGAAACAATCCCCATTGCTCGCTGGTTTAATCCAGACTGATTCACTGCGGCTGGCATTACTCTATTTATAAACTCGACGGAAACTTCCAGAAAAATCCTCACGCGTCATAAAGCGTGAACTTAGTGGGAGATCCACTACTTTCTAAAAGAATCCAGAGGGTCCCAAACTCGCCAACATGGTCGCCCATGACGCCAAAATGGTCGCCAAATTGGCGGTCAACTTCGTTGCCAAAAATGAGGCCAACTTGGCTCTACCGCCAAGATTTCGCCAAGTTCTCATTGAATCGCCTTTATAACGTAAGAGGCGGCATTGCTTGTGAATAGTACAATTTTAACATGAAATAAATATAACATAGAATAATATAAATGCATTAAACACACAGATACAAATTATTTACACTATTTACACGAAATTCGTAACACTATAATGATATAACAATAGCTGAAAATATTGCTTATTAACCAGATTAGGAAAGAATTTAAATATTTAGTAAATCAAACGATTGAATTTTAACAACCCATTTTAAATATTCTATATTTTAAAGTGCATTGTACTTTAAATTCAATTGAAACTTTCTGAGTAACCATGCATTAGAGTTAAACGCTTAAGGTATCTCTTTTTTTAACTATATGGATGCTTTATTAATATGTGAGATAAAAATTCTATAGGAAAATAAACTATCACGGAAATTTTCAGTGTGCTATTTTTCGAACCTTTTAAATTGGCCTTCAAAAATCCCAATGGCAGACAAAGATGAACTTGAGAAACCCGAAGTATTAAAATTCAAAGAAAGCTCCCGCGTTAAATGCCAAGGAACAAAGCAAATAGATAGACAATTCTTCAGACTATAGAAAAATAAAATAAATAAAAATAAATTATTCAATGTAAAAAAAAAATCCCTTCAGAAGAGGAAATGGATTTTTTAAAAGTACTTTTTACAAAAAGAGGATTTAAAGATAAAACTCGCAAAAAAAAGAGGTACATATTCGGTGTTCAATACGAAATACTCCAATGCATACCATTCTATCAAACCTCTGCAAGAAAACCTTTCTATTTTTTAAGATAGTCCCTTAAGATATAAAAGGATAAAAAAGACGACTTCTCTAAATGATTCTATGCGCATACTGAATATGGTGGAAACTTAGATTTGACGGAAAGGAAGATACAGTACCATCGAATGCTTCGGGGGTTTAATACCCAAAAATACCAGTTTCAAAACCAGATAAAAGGTGCTGAATGGGAAAAAAAGGCACAATAAGAAAAAGAACATATGCCTCAATACCTTTTGATACATAGCCTGGGAATATGTAAAATGCAAAGTACACCTTTTCAGAATACCTATTGAATTGCAAAATAGATAAAAATGGCTGTGAGGTATGAGTATATACATGCTTATGATGAGATAAAGAGATAGGTATGAAGGAACAAATCTAAAAATGGATAGATTTCTTCTCAAATTATCAAGCCTTTTAAAGAAAAAAATAAGAAATTGAGAACAGGGAAGTGCATGAATTAAAAAAAAAAAGTTTATCCTCTCTTGGTAAATATCTTTTCTATCTAATATTCACACAAAATGGCGTTTTCTTTCTCGCATCCTATGCTCTTTAATTCTGTAAGTATATTAGCTAGAAGAAAATTTGCATCAAAACTGCTACACTACCTATTAACTAGATTTAAATATATATATATATATATATAGCTAGTTTACACTTCATTGTATACTTACACAGTGGGCCACAAAAGTGTTCGTACACTTGCAATTTCTTATAAAATTTAAAGTTTTCGACTAATAAAAATTAATATATTGTAATTGTAATTTTTTATGATATCTGCAACTTATTATTAATGGAATGACATAAATAATTTTTTAAAAATAGTGTAACTATTTTTTAAAAAAATTAATAATCAAAAAGCTACTAAAAAATTACGCCACAAAAGTCTTCGTACACTTAACAAAAAAATCTCAACTTAGCTTTAAATATTGTATTTCTCTTTTAATTTAGTAATTAGTGGGATAGGTTTTAGTGTCTATTGCCACTTTTAAGCATCTTGGTAAAGATTTAATCAGTTTTTTTTTAATTTCTGCATCGATTTTCCTCCATTCTTTAATTATTGTTTTTACTTCACATTTTGTGTTTATTTGTCATGTTTTCTTTTTTTTTACATCAAAATCTCCCCAAATATGTTCTACTGGGCTAAATAAAGTTATTGAGGAGATGTTTTCATAATTTGGGGTCAGTTATAAAGACACTAGTGGCGTACATTGAGAGCAGTGCGCTTGGCGTCAATACCCTGTTAAAAAATGAAGTCCTTTCCAATATCCAAATTTCGCGCGAATAATTTAAAATTTCTCTTTAAAATATTTCGAAAAAGCTCATGATTTACAATATCATCAAAAAAAATACCAAATTACCTGATTCTGTGGCCGATTAACACCCCCGCGCAAGGACACTTCCACCTCCATGTTTTATTCATCCAACTAGATTCTTGGGATTAAGTTTCAGAAAATTCAAAATTGACAGCAAATTGATTGGGATGGCAGATAATTCAATATTTTTGGTTCCGATGGGCCTATAACAGCTTGTAAATGAAAAAGTAAGGAGTTTAATCCCATGAATTTATGTGGAACAAGAAGTCCTTCTCCTTGCTTCAGCATTGAAGTGAATGTGTTCTGGCGCGGGGGTGTAAATTGGCCTCAGAATTAGGTAATTTGGTATTTTTCGATGATACTGTGAATCATGAACTCTATTTAAATATTTTAAAGAGAAATTTTAAATTATCCGCGTGAAATTTGGATATTGGAGACGACTTCATTTTCTAACAGGGTAATGACGTCAAGTGCACTGCTCTCAATGTACGCCACTGGTATCTCTATAACTGTCCCCAAATCATGAAAACACCTCCTCAATCACTTTATTTAGCCCAGTAGAACATATCTGGTGAGGTTATGATGTAAAATAAAGAAAACATGACAAACACAAAATGTGAAGTAAAGCAATAATCACAGAAGAATGGAGGGAAATCGATGCAGGAATTACAAAAAAACTGATTTAAATCTGTACCAAGACGCTTAAAAGTTGTTGTGGACACTAAAAGATATCCCACTAAGTACTAAATTAAGAAAGAAATACAGTATTTAAAGCTAAGTTGAGATTTTTGTTAAGTATACGAAGACTTTTGTGGCATAATTTTTTAGTAGCTTTTTGATTATTAATTTTTTAAAAAAATAGTTACACGGTTTTTAAAAAATTATTTGTCATTCCATTAATAACTAGTAGCAGATATCATAAAAAATTACAATTACTATATATTAATTTTTACTAGTCGAAAACATTAAATTTTATAAGAAATTGCAAATGTACGAACCCTTTTGTGGCCCACTGTAGTTTCTATGGAAGGTTTCTGAATGAGCAGAATTTGTCTCATAAAGAAAAGAAGATATCGAATAGCTTTTAAGAAAATAAATATTAAAAGAGGTGGTTGTGAGTGAAAAAAGATACTTAGAAAAAATGTTAAATCTATTGAAAGAAATGTTGAGTTTCAGGCTGGATGTGGGTTTTTCCCCCAAATACCTATTGTGGCCACGAATTTTGTGTAATTAATGCTTAATTGTACTTTAATTTGAGTCTGCATGTTTAATAAGTTAATATTACTTTCGGTTACATTTATTTTATGATAAAGACTGTAATTTTCGCAAGCAGCGCCATCCCTTGCATTATAATGGCGTTTCAATGAAAACTTGGTGAAATATTGCAGATACAGCCAAATTGGCATTATTTTTGGTGACCGTATGAAGGTTTCTCAAAATTACTACAAAATTTTATTACGTCATGACCTATGGCATCAGCGGAGTTTTCTAGAAAGCTGGAAGGTAGCCATGCAAACTTTAAATAGCGGTCGCTTGCTGAATGATTCAGTATAACTTCAGCTGTTGAAAAGTTCACTTGCCTACGACCGAGTGCTTGCTTCCGAATAAATTTGAAGTTGTGTACGCGAGTGTATTTATAAACACCGAAAGTTGTGTAGAGGTTTCGGAACTTATTGTAGGAATTTTATACTGCCTTACCGTGTATTTTGAAGATGGTTTTCGACAATAAATTGCAGTGGTCTTGAAGAATTGTTTTGTTCCGCGACATCATATCCACAACCCCAATCTACAGAACATTAACAATTTTGAACATTAATACTTTAATTAGTGTATATACGAGGTCTGTTCAATAAGATTAAAATTATAAGAAAAGAATACCTTTAATCCTCATCATTTACATGGTTTTTTTCAAAATAACTTCCGCGGCACGTAATACATGTATCCCAACGTTCTGTCCACTTCTTAAAAACACGTAAAAGTCCATTTTGTAAGAGCTTTATCAAAATCACCTCCCAGCCTTTACACATGCTTTGTTGCATGCAAAACGTTTGCCTCGTAATGGTTTCTTAAGTTGAGGAAACAGCAAGAAATCGTATGAAGTTTTATCAGGACTGTATGAAGGGTTTGGTAAAATCTCTACGTTGTTCTGTTGCGAAACATCCAGTAAGCAACGAGCAATATGTGGTCGGGCATTGTTATGATGCAATAGGAAGCCATTGCGGAGCAATGGACGTTTCCTTTTAACGCGCTGTATCATTGTTCGCAGGATATTCACGTAGTACGAGCCATTTACGGTAGTACCGGGTTCGATAACGTGTTACAAATTCCTTCATAATCAAAAAAAAATTATGGTCATAACTTTATAAGCCAATTTCACGGTTTTTGCTTTCTTGGGAGTAGGTGAAGATGGATGCTTCCATTCACTACTTTCTTGCTTTATGGTTTGATCAATGCTGCAACCAAGCTTTTTCTGCTGTGATGAAGTGTTTTAAGATATTGCCGCCTTCTTGTTCTAGTCTTTAATCATACAGTATCATATCAAAGGTCTCAGATGCTGATTTTTGCAGATTTTTTACTTTCGACAAATGGTCGCGGCTCGTAGGCGCCCGTAAATACGCTTCAGTTCGAGCACGTGATATTCAAGAACACGAGTCTGTACACGCCATCTATCGGTAGCTTATGTTAATAGAAACAAAAAACTTTTCTTATGCTGCAGAAAATAGTATTCTGATGAGTGGTTTCGTGGTAGTAAAATTAGTCTTATTACTTATTGAACAGCCTACCTATATATATAATTTATTTAACTTTTGGTTTGTTATAAATATATTTTAAGACCCGAAAATCTACAGGAAATTGCACTGATAATTTTCGAAATCCACCTTTGCTAATAATTGCAAATGGCAGATTCCTGAACTTTTTCCATGGTATATGTTTTGCGTTTATCCTCTGTCACGTTGTTGCTAACTTTTTGTGTTGTCAAATAAAAATATTCATTAAATCTATCTCATTTGTTTGTTCTTAGCAATTGGAGCCATGATATACATTATGGATAAAATATTATATAAAATATTTATAGTTTAATAATGTTGTATACAATTACATAATTATAAATTTTATATAATTTTATTTTTTATTATAAAAAATGTTTTATAACATTAAATAACTATTTTACTTTTTAAAATGCAAATAAATTATATAAAATACCATTTAATATCTAACAGTAATTTTTTAAATAAATTTATCTAATTGCAAAAAATAATACAAATTAAAAAAAACAGCTGGTTGATTGAGTGACTCTAACCCTAACCAATCGTCCAGTACACAGGTACTTTACCCCCTTCATCATCGTTTCCTCCCTATATAAATCATCCTATCTTCGTGTGGACCTCCAATATTTTAAACATCCCTGCCTCATCCCCAATCCATGACTAAGTAAATTAAGGACTCTTATTAAATAGTCCTATAAGGGCTCACTTCACACCAAACGATTCCGAGTCTGTAGCGATCTTTCCAATTCACAGCGATTCTGAATGAACAGAGATTTGCCTTCACACCGCCACGGATCAATCATTCTTCCATCAGTTGCTGTCGAACATGGATGCTGTTTTTAATTTTTTAAGACGATTCATGTTTCAAACTATTAATTTCACAACTGTATCCTTATTCATTTGTTTTCAAATTGAAATACATGAAACAAAACATAAGAATGGTTTTTATTATTTATTTATTTTTATATTTTGCCTGTTAGTATCAAGTGTAATTATAGTCTGAAAAGTAGTAACAAATAATAAATATGTATTGTAACTATATTATATAATGCAATTACTTTAACAAGTAATATATCTAATGTTTTTAAAAGTCATATTTTTTTTTTTTTTTCAAATGTTATATGCTATAGCTTTTGTGGCGTATAACTATTTTTTTGATTATGTATCTAAAAATGGTTTGCTAATACATTAATGAATTAAAAATTTTACATGCCACTTACATTTGATTTGCTTCATATAACAAAATTTGAGATCTATATAGTAATAAAATGGAATCTTTTTAAAAAATTAAAATTATCGACAATATCGGTGTTTTGTTTTATTTTTTAGCATTCTTATAAATTTTTAATTTTTTTTCTCTCCCAAAATTAAGTAAATTCTTATCAAATTGATCTCTGAAGCTATTTCAAACATCCTTCAGAATATTCCCTCCCCTTCCCAAAAAAACACACACATTTTGCTTTAAAGTATTAAAAAGTAAAGAATAAAGTTTTCAAATTTCTAAAATTGAATAAAATAATACATGCAAAATTAATTTTATTATTTGCGCACGATTAGCAGGGATAAAATACAGCCTATACACGCGGCGACAAGAATTTAAGTTAGTTTACATAATGAAAAAGAATACTATGAATATCAAAAATACAAGCGCCATCTATTGGCATAAAAACAAACTTATGCTAACCCTAACAGAGAAAAATTCATTATCTTCAAACATTTGAAATCAGTTTTTTTAATAGAAACTTTATGTGAAAAAATCACTAATAACATAAAAAACAATAAAAATAAACACTATTTGTTTGAATTCGCTTTTTCTTTAAGAAATAGCTCCCGGCGGCTGGTGAATGAGTGAAGAAAATCTGACCTGCCGAATCACGCGTAAGTTAGAATGACAGCGGATTGAACCGGTTTCGGTTGGTGTGAATGCGGGAAGCGAATCTTCGCTTATTTGAGCGAGAAATCACGAAGCCGAATCTTGGTCGATCAGACAAGTTTGATGGTGAATGAATCGGAGTCGTTTGGTGTGAAGGGAGCCTAAGACTGCATCTGCCACTTATACAGACTTTCTTAGCGCTCCTTTTTTATTCTCCTTTAAAAAACAATATACGTATAAATTAAGAATAGTACAAAATACTAATTTTAACTAAATAAATGATGTACTTAACTGTGGAAGAAGGATTCGATCTGGGTACCTTCCGATCCGTAAACGAGTGTTTTAGCGATTACACTAAAACGATCGTTTTTGCGTGGTGGCTATTGCTGATTTATATCGATATCACACCGCAACACTACCCCATGTCAGTGATTCTGTGAAAAGGTGAACGTATGATACTATATTCGTGGCGAGCGTGTGAGCAGTTGCGTAACTTTGTGTGTTGTGTCATTCGTGCATGACGGATTTGTGAGTTGCGCCATGTGTGAGACAGCTTTTTAGGTTGCGTTATTTGTGTGCGATGGCTTTGTAGGTAGCGTCATTTGTGTGACGGCTAAATTGCGTCATATGCCTGACGGCTTGTTTGCTTTTGTGGTGGATAGATGGCGCCATAACTACTGCGCTTGAAGGGTACGGTTCTCTTTGCATGACCAGGGTCACCAATGAAGGAAGGATTTGATCTGTGTATCTTCCGATCCGTAAACGAGAATTTTAGCCATCACACAAAAAAGATCGTCTTTGCATGGTGGCTATTACTGGCTTATTTCGATATCATGCAGCCACAAATGTATTAACTTTAAAAAATTACTGAGAAGGATGGTGATGCATTTCCTTTACAAGTGCTGTTTTATCAAGTGTAACATAAGATATTTTCAGTTATTAATCTTTGCACGTGTGTTTCTAGATTATTTTTTGAAAAAAATGCGTTGCACTAGTGGCATGTAGTTGCAAATAATAAAAGATTCTATTAATATTCTTGATCGAAATACGCGTTCTAGTCGAGCTTTTTCATTGAGAGGAATTTAGTGATGTAGTCTACGATGGCACATCTTTCAATATTTGCACGCGGAATTTTAAAGTCTGTAAAAGATGGACATCTTGACATTATAAATGAGAAACCTTCGCGGACACCTTAGAAAGGTACTGCGGAACCCCAGGGGTCCGAGGTCCACAATTTAAGAGCCACTGAAGCTATTGCCCCAATGTAACTTGTTTAAACTTATTTGTATGTAAGCAAAAGTATAAATTTCAAAGGCTATTTTCTGTGAATGGGCTGTCCATTCGGCGCAATTACATTAAAGGTTGCCGCCCAGCCAATATAGTGGATATAACCCTTCGGCTTCTAATCGAGTAGGTTCGGGTTCAAAATCCCGAGTAAGGCATGGTTGTATCTTCTGAAAAAAAAAGTCAGACTATCGCCTATAATGGATTCCCGTCTCGAATGGAAAGCAGCGCACCCCTTCTGTTATATGCTGGGATCATCATTTGTAATAAATATCTATATTCTTCTGTTTATATTGCATGTTTCTGCTCGTCCACTAGTATATTTCATATGTATCCCAGTATAAAAACACACAACAACAATATTAAACAATGAACACCTTAAAAGAGTACTAACTACTAATTAAAGAAAGTCTCGTCCGTAAATAAATTACCCATGTGGGTCCTCCCCTTTTTAGCTTAGTTGCCTTGGCGATAAATATAACCGCGGTAGCCGAGTGGTATGGGTATCGGATCGTGGCTTGCTTTGTCATGAGTTCGAGACCAGTTCCACTAAAGACCCGCCGTGTAGGGAAGCGATGCACGTTAAATCTGTTGAGGGCTGAAACGTCCTCCCGTTGATGTGGTGCGGTAGTTAGGAGAAGGGGGGTGCCAGCTCAGGTATCGTCCACGTCACTTGACCATGGTTCAAAATTACGTGGTCCGTTGCCAAAAGCCCTCGTGTAGCTGAACAGTGAACGTTAATATTCAATCAATAAATCAATTGGCGATAAATATTCGCTGAGTTTCAAAATAAGGTTAACTCCTATTTCTTATGGTTGCCGCGAGTAATAAAAGAGCCACATCCTATGGAAATGTATTACTTGGATCGAAAATAATAGTTTAATTCTGATCACGCATTTGCATTTCATTATGCAGGACGGAATAAATTATCATCCTATTACGGTTTAAGTAATTATTTTCGGAAGAAATGCATTTTACTCAAGTTTCAATATTTAAAATCACTTTTTAAATTAAAATAATTATAATACTTTAATGCAATACTCTTCTTTATTAAATTCTTTCAAGAATTTCGGGAGTGCAGGAATTCTCTTTTAAAGTCCCTTCCATTTGAATTTCATTAACTTGTATTTGATTTACGTCATTTTTCATGAAATTACTTTAATTAGTTATTTTTAGATAAAGAATAAATGTAGAAGATTTTATTGGGAACTCTTAACGCAGATCAGATTTATATTTCAATTTTGAATATGATTTTATAGAACAATTTCCGTATATTGCCATATAGCCGTGATAACCTAGTTATTGACGGGTTATGAGGTCGAGTCTAGTGTCATAGAAGACCCATGGCGGGGAGGAGCTGATGCAGGTTCAATCTGTCATGGCTTAAATACCTCCTGTTGAAGTTGTGTGGAAGTTTGGGAAATGGAGGCCAGCTGAGTTGTTGCCCTTGACCCTCGCCCCCCCCCCTTGTTCAAAATAAGGAAGTTCGCTTCTCTTAAGAACGTATCACATGTACACTTTACGAGCAATTTTTCGTCCAATTCATGCAATTTTTACTCAGTTGCCAAAGCAAGGGCTTTCAAACAACTTCTTGCTAGTGATCTCAAAAAGTTGTTCCAAATAAAAGTAGCTTTAAATTCCAGCCAATGGGGCTCTTCGGTGCCCTACATCATAAACAAGATGGCGGCTTCGATTTCTTTAAACACAACAGACATGGCGTAAAATATTTAAAATATAATGGTACTCCATTTCTGTTTACGCCCATCCACAAAAGCGCGAGTGAAATAAAAGAAATAATTTGGATGTTCGTTTGCCGAAGCAGAAAAATCGGTGAGTATTTTTTCAATGGGGAGATAGAGCATGGCTGACGTCAGAGCATGTCGTTTTGCTTACGGCAACCCTTCACCCTCAGATGAGTGAGTGAGTGAATACTAACGTCGCCTTGTTCGGCTACATGAGAGCTTTTGGCGACGGGCCACATAATTTTAAATCATGGTCAAGTGACGTGGACGATACCTGAGCTGAAACCCCCTCTCCTAACTTTCACCCTCAGGTAGGACGAAAAATTGCACCAAAAATGTACGTGTGATACGGCCTTTATTCTCATGCTACTCTATAATGCCGCCAGAATTAACACTCAAATTCGGCTCATCAGCTGGTTTCATGAAAACAATTTATGTTAATAAATTGGCATACATATTAAACCGAATGTAACGCGCACTTTCCCTTGCCCTCAATGTAGTAATCTTCGGGACCGCTAAAGAGGGGGAAGAATATTGAGAATTCGAAATAAAATAGAATCGACGCATGATTTCCGCCAAGGACAGGTCTTAGTCAGATCTGGCAGTGAGTGAGTGAATATTAACGTCGCACTGTTCGGCTACACGAGGGCTTTGGGCGATGGACCACGTAATTTTAAACCATGGTCAAGTGACGTGGATGACATCTGAGCCTGCACCCCTTCTCCTAACTACCACACCACACCACTCCAACGGGAGGTCGTTTCAGCTCTCGACAGATTTAACGTGCATCGCTGCCCTACATGGGGGATCTTTAGTGGTACTGGGCTCCAACTCATGACATGCCTGCCATGATCCGATACTTTGACCACTGGGCTACCTCAGCCCTAACGCCTGGCAGACGTCAAAGTCTAAAATAGCACATGGAATTTATCACTTTTCTTTGACGTTGTTGTATGACAATTATATTTAATTATACTATAGAAGAAAAACTGCACTCAACAATACTATTTTAAGGTGATTGACTGCGTTCGATACCGTGATTTTAAAAAAGCGTACAAAGAAATATTTTTTTAAATTTATTTTTAGTGTTACTTGATTTAAAATATACATACAAAAGTGTTTTAATAAGTACAGTAAAAAAAAAATATTGAATGTATTTTTTTATTTAATTATTATTATATTTGGGCAAAAAAAATAAAGAACGGTTCTTTTAAAACGTTCTTTTTCTATGGAAAATGCTTCTTATAATACTGTAGCAAAAATAGTTAACTTCAGTTGCTGTGTACACAATCTACTGCTCGGATTCAATAGCCCGTCGGCAAGCGACCGGTTTAAAAAATAAATTTTGCTTTCTTTTTATTGACTTTAAGCTTCTGCTATCTCGTACTTACTATTATTAATTGTAATTGTATTTATAAAAGTTAAATGTAATGGAATGTTCTTGAACTTTCCTTCACCGTATATAATCTAAAGAAATATTCAGTTTGTGGAATAAAGCTTTAGGTGATGTAAGGGGAAGGAAAGTTTAAGAACATAACATTTCACTTAACGTTTATAAAT
>BMAV01005983.1:62255-118435 GCA_019973955.1 Trichonephila inaurata madagascariensis
TTTTTTTTTTTTTTTTTTTTTTTTTTTTTTTTGTAGATATGTGTGTCAGAATGTATTTTGTTTGTTTACTTTCGTTAAATAAATATATTTTAAAATAATCTTTTGTTTTCGACTTTTCAATAAGCTCGTACTTCCCTCGTAGAAGTATCATGACACCCTAGGGGGTGCACCCCACAGTTTGAGAAACGCAGCCGTAGTAGCTTAGTGGTTATGGTCACGAACTTGCGGCCGCAGGTTTGACACCTGGTCCCACTGCAAGTTAATTCTGTCGAGGCTTAATATTCCGTTGTTGGTGTGATTATTTACTTCGGAAAGGGGAGAAGGGTGGCAACGTATGAACTGATTGGCTGGAAATAGTGATTGCAGTTATTATGTGATTATATATGACGAGACATCACCATCAGTTTGACATTCGAATATATAATTACATATTCAATTTATGGCTAAATATATAATTTGTGGCTGGTGGCTAAAATTTGCGAGGTCCTTCGGCAAAAGCTATTACGTTTCTTTATCCAGCGACATAAAAAAAACTCTCCCTCCCCGCCGTGTTCACTGTTGTAAATATAACAAAAATTTGTAATCGACATTTAATAGAAATAATCAAAATTTGATTATCTACTAAGTTGGCTACTTATTTATGTTAAGTAATTAGAAATATTCCTCTTTTTTGAAATCTTTTTGAGAATGAATAGTTAAATGATTCGTAATTAGTTTATTTATTTAAATATGCAGGCTAAAAGCGACTCGCTCATTGCGAGATCTCCAGAATTATTAGACCAGCAGGCATGTTTTTAAGTAGAGAGTTTGCTCAGAAAATGTTTTGCAAAAATCAACACTAAAGGGAGGTTGAGTGTGAAAAAAGTTAGTTAAAAGTGAAAATTCCCGTTTTTGAAATAATAGACCTTACAGACTTGAAATTTGGCAAGTTTGTTTCTTTTGTAGAGTAGAGATCCTTTTAGAAGGAATTTCGCCGGAAACGACTTCCAAGGGTTACAGAACCGATGTACATAAAAAAAAATTTTCGCTTTTAAATTATTAGACCAACAGATCTGAAATTCGATAAGAACATTGTTACACTTCCTGGTAAACTAACCCAAGCTTTCGCAAAGCAAGCAGTGAAATTTTTTGTGTCCAGGAGGCATAAAGAGGAAAGCAGTTTCTTAAAAATGACTTTTATTAATAATTATGGATAAAGTCAATGTGCTCTTCACTGGAGTGATCAAAAACAATAAGTTGACTAATAAAATCTTAAAAAAAATCAACATTACCAGACATCCGATTCGAACCGTCTTCTTACACAGTTTAATATTAAAAACGAATTTATTATCTTAAAATGATGATGCAACATACAGTTGCATAGCTAACTAGCCGCGCTCTCTATAAGAGCTAAAACACACTTGAATATTTCCTTTCTTTCTCCCTAAAAAAGGAACTAACGCGAGGCGAGTTTAAATAGTTTTGTGATTTGCATTGCAATTGCTGCCAACCACAAATCACGAAACTTGCAAAAAGGTCGGGTTCGAATCGGTTGGGGTTTGATTGAGATCATGTAACGGGAATGGAAAAACAACACAAGGAAACCACAAAAATTCGGATCCGAAAAATATTTCGCATGGTTCTTTTTAAATATCTAACAAATATTTTGTTACATAGAGATCCGCTCAAGCAAGTTTTGTGGAAATTGACTCTCAATGTTTATGTGAGAATGCTATAGGTATAAATTATCGTTTTCAATTTATGGGACTTGCAGATTAAAAACTATAAAAGCACGTTTTTTTAGATAAGCATTTCTTTTTTTTTTGAGTCGAGATTCTCCAAGAAAGTGTTTTGAAGAAATCGACTCCCACTTGTGGCTACTGAGGGTTACGGCAGTGTTATAGTTAAGCAAAAACCTCTTTTTTTTTTTAATTATTAGACCTACAGACTTGGAGAGTTACAGGAATGTTTCTCTTGCTGAGAATAGGTTCGTCTAAAATTGTTTTTTCGAAAATTGACTCTAAAACGGGATGTTTGGGGAAGTTTAATTTAAATTTATTTCGATTTAAATTCTTTTTCGATTTTTTTCGGTTTAGTTCCTTTTTTTTAAAATTAAGAGACAAAAACTAAAAATGTTTTTTGTACAATCGAAAGTTTAATGCTAATGGGTCAATAACTTAAAAACAGTCCATAGTCATTGAACATAATCAAATATCTAGCAAGGTGAGTGGGTAACAGCTAAAAAGAAGAAAAAAAGGAAGGAAGAAAGAATTTTTGCTTATTAGAATGATTCAGCACATTCACAGTAGAACTTGTACAGAAAAGCATTGTTTGTACCCATTCTTAATTCAGATACTCTAAGATTAAATAAATATCTTAAGCGAGCTTTCATTAAGAGAAAATATTTCTGGTTTAATCTGAAATACTCAAACTCTACCTTAAAAAAACAAGCATTTGCCAGTCTTTTAGACACATCTGCAAAATTTGCAACATTTTTACAGTGTAGGTGTCATGTGTGATGCACAATGTAGATACCATATATCATATGGAAGGCTTCATTAATAAGATATCTTATATTGAAACATAGTCCTTCTAGAACAAATGAAACGTAATAACTAGTTCTGCTACCCACGAGGGTATTCAGAAAATTACTTTCATCAAACATTTATTGCGTGTCTAGAGACATTCATTGTCTAAATATACACAGAAAAAGAACAGCTACCAAAGATTTTCTCTATGCATTAGACATAAAGAAACTTTCACAGAACACATAATGTACCAAAATATAATCTCATTGTTTATATCCCTTATTAGGTTCGAAACCTTATAGAAAGAAAAAAATTTAATGTTATTTGGCTGTATACATCCTGATAAGTAAAAGAAGAAAGAAATATTACATTACTTTAAGGCTACACAGTACCCTTTTTCAAATAAAAAATTTTTGGAGACAGTAATAATAAAAATAATTTTTGTTTTATATTCAGATTATATTATTAAGTTGATTATGAAAGTAAAAATTCAGTTTGACCAGCCATTAGCTTACAATTTTGAAAAGTTATGAAATTTTTGAAGTCTTTTCAAACTCTTATAAAATGCTCACTTTTTTTAAAAAATTTTAAGTCATTTTAAGTTATTTATGCTTTTTATATTATTGCAAACAAAAGTTAGAATGGATTTGAAAATCTATTCACTTGTCGATTTTTAGTAATTATTTTTCTAGAAAAACCTGAAAAAAATACGAAAATTTTTAAAATATTAATTTTAGCATTTTTAACAAAATAACTAGATAGTTCCGCCCTAAATCCATACTAACTTTTATGGAACGTACGTTTGGGTGTAAACACAAAAAATTTCAAGTTCTATGATGAACAGAAAAAAAAGCCTATGGAGTAAGAAAACACTTTTACTTCTAAAATTGAAAGTCTGAGAAAAAAGCATTTTAAGTTTGTAAAGCATAAAACAATAACTTATAATGCCCCTAAAGCTCTAATTTTTTATTATGTTATTTTCCAATGTATGTTCTATATTGAAACACTATTTTAACTAAATATGTCCGAAAAATAATTTTTTGAATTCAAAAAATATTTTTGCATAATATTGATAGCATTTGTTACTATGAAAGTTTATTTAGCTTAAGGTATCCGACTACTTGTGAAAACTTCCTTTTAAAAAAATGGAGATATGGGGATTTTTTTGTAATTTTTATATTTATTTAGTATATTTTAAGAAAAAAATTCTAAAATTGAAAACAGAAAAAAATTTTATAGCTTTTAAAATGGGAAAAAAACTGGTGAAAATGTACAAAAAATTACATAAACGGGGCCCGCTCTGTACAAACATTTTATGAACAAATTCTCAATTTTTCAATATTAATGTGTTTCTTTGTTATTCATGTTTGAAATGACTTTCAGGATAAGAGATATTTTAATTTTTACAAAAACTAGAGCACTTTATTTTGGTGACTATATGAAATTGCTCGTAAAAACAGTTAATTTTATTTTCACATAAAGGACTGTAAATTTTGAAATAAAACAGTGATTGATAAAACTGTTTTACTTTTATACAAAACATACACAAAAAATTTCAGCATATTTTTTTCAAAACTTTTTGAGCAATCGTTTTGCTCTTTTTTTTTTTTTTAAAAAAAAAAAAAAAAAAAAACATTTCGAGTCAAACGCAATTTAAAGTTTGGCATCTTGTGTAAAGTTATGACATCTGCTTTTACTAAAAGACGTGTAGTTTTTGTTCTAGAGAATGGAAAATAAAAAACTTGGTATTTTTATAAAGCTAATAAGATGGATTATAAATAAAATCATAAAAAATTTGTCAATTTTGAAAAAAAATCGTGATTTTAGGGTAGTCGGATACCTTAAACATAACCAACACCACCAGAAAAGTTTTGAAATACAAAACATTTATGTACAAAATAATAATTAAACTAACTTAAGCTAAAAATAGAGCCAGGTTTGTGTTCATAAAATTAAATTTTTTTCTGTTTTAAATTGGGCAATTAAGGTAGGTTTAGCTTTTGTACGACTTTAAAATACTAAAATACAGTACTACAAAATGTTTAGTATAATGTAGTTTGGTACATCATGAAAATATCCAGTTTTCTCTGCAATACTTTAATTCAGAACGCTTGCGTTCGGAAATCTAATTGCAGTATCAGCTGAGGATTAATTTTTAGATGCATCATTTTCATTAGTATTCCAACTCTTCGAAATATTGTTTCTCACAGCAACCTGAGAATGTTTTGGCCATGGCCTTTTCTCAACTGGAAAAAAAATTAATGATAAAGCTTCTAATTTATTTAAACTTTTTTTAAAGAAAAAATTAACCTTCAAATCAATTTTAATTAAATATGATAATTCAAAAACGCAAAACATAATCAAGCAGAAATGATTTTAGTAATAAAAATTGAAATTTATAAAGATGTCACACTAAAAGGGTTAAAAGTGTTCAAAAATATTTTAATTAATTCAATTTAAGAGTGGAAAAATTTCTTTAAAATGAAACTAAAACCATAGCTACGAAAACATAAAATATCATAAATTTAATGCGTTAACAGATCTGAAATTTGGTGGCAAGCTTTTCAATGAAGTGTTGTGCATCTCTGTTTATATGTATTATCTTTGCATTTATAAATTTAGTTTTCCTGGCAACAATAAGTTGTTGACATTATAGCGCGACGTAAGAACGAGAATAAAAAGCTTAACGATCTAAAACAGTTTTCTTCTGTAATTTTTAATCATTTAAAAAGGATCCATTAAATCTAAATAATTATTTTATTTACCCCATATATTATTTGTGACTAAATCGTCTACAGATGTAAACCACAAAGAAATGCAAAAAAAAAATCGATGAATATGAAATTTGTAGTGTACTATGTAGCCATAAGGTATCTGTGTACCTTCCGAGAAATTTTTTTTAAAAACTGTAATATTTGCTATTAAAATATATTTTACTGATGAAATATAACTTAAAACTATGAAAAATACATTTAGCATGTTAATTGTAGTACAAAAAAAAATATATTAGGGAGAAAAACAGTGTAAATAGTAATTAAATTGATTATTAGTATAACGCACATAACTCAAATGTTAACAAAAACATCTCTTTTCTGTAAATTTGATGTTGATCATCATACATAACAATTTTTAGGGCTGGTACTATTTTCCTGATGATAATCAATTTATTACAATTTTTATCACGTTTCGAGTAAAAGAACATTGAAAAATAATTGAAAAATTTTTACGAGCATGATATATACCTTAATTACTAAAGAAGATATCAACTATATAATTATGAAAGTGGTAGGGGTTCGTGAAACCTATAAAATAAATGTACTCATAAAATTTAAACTCATTTGGTTCACAACTTTTTCTGATATTTACGTTGTCAGATGCCATTAAAAAAATTCATTTTGAGATAAAACAGAAATAAACTTTCAACTGCAATATTTAATATTAAACACTATTAGATATACTTAAAATGATCCTGATTTATAAATTACATCCTCTTTAATCTCTAAAACATTGATTTTTATTTCCTTGCATGTCTTAAAATGTTTCTACGCTGCTTTACATTTGATGTTGAATGTCATTCTACGTCTCGTTAATTCTATTGATATCAAGATGTTTGTATGATTTTAAAGTAAAATAACTAGTAGTTATATTTGGGTTTTTTTAAATGTCAACACAACTCTTGTATCCTTAATTAAATTGGATCACAGCATCCAATGCACCAGATTTTATAGTTTTGAGGCACACGAAAACTTCTTTCGGTACTCTCTGCCATATAATGCCATTAAAACACTCATTTGAATTTTTTATTTTGCAATGCAGGCATTTAGTATATAAGCAGTTCTTTGGTAAATAATTCTAAATATGTAGGCTTAATCCTGTTTGGCACTTCATTTGACAAATCTTTATATTATTCTTTTGGCTTTTTGTCACACGACAGTGCAGACTAACTATTTTTTCCTATGGGACACTGTCCATGCATCGGTTTCTCGACACTTTATGAGCAATAAAACAGGACCGCAATAGCATTTTGTTAAAATCGGACAGATTTCCAATATTGCTACGAACAGCAATCCCATAATAGTTTTGCAATCAGTTAATAAAAGAGTTAGTGAATTTGCCTTTACTAGGCAGATTTTTATTTTTCGACTTTAGTTTGCGCAATCTCGCACCTACTCTCTTTTGAACATATTTTGTGACGCTGTCTTTTCTGTATATATCTTTGACACTGATAAAGCCCTTTGAATCCCCTTCCCCATAATAATATGCATATTTAAGACCTTGTTTGACAATAGAGCGTTGGAAGATTCTAGTAGCACCAACAGCATCCATTTTTAATGCAGAACCTTGAAAGTTGCTATGGCACACGTGATCTGCTGCAAAATTTTCAGACTCAATGCTTTTAGGCATTTTAGAAACTTTCTGCAGGTGGGAAAATATATGACGACATTATTTCAGTGTCCACTACTTGACGATTCATGGAAGTGTAACACCTACGCTGCCACATTCCATCAACTGAAACGCCACATTCAACAATTTATTTTTAGAAGGTGTAGCATTAACAATTCAGAAGCTGCTTTTTGCACTGATAGTTCACTGACTTCTGAAATCCCAAACATGAGTTTTTTCTCATGATTGGTACGTAGTTTTTTTTATTGAGCTTGGATAAATTTAACGCAGCTCATAATTTAAACCCAGCAGAAAAATCTTTTCCAATTTGTCTTATACCATAAACAAATCTTATATTTACTTCAGGACAGTTTAAATTTGTCTTTGAGCAAGAAAACCCTGAGTAAAAGTCACAGTGTTTATACCTTATAACAAAATTTAAGCACAAACCATATTTGGAATCCTCAGAAAGCAATAAACCTTCTTGTAAACATCTTGGGCAACCAAGTTGTAAAAATTTTTTTAAGGATTTTCTATGTCCAAAATTCTGTTACCAGTAAGAGGTTTACTTTCATTTTCTGCCGTTTCTTTATTCAGGTATTTTAATCTTTAAAGAACTGGCATTGGTTGAGCTACAATTTTTCGAATTTTTATTGGTGGATCCATTACTGAGAAATTGATGTTTTCTCTTTGCACTAATTCTACGTTTAGCATTAGCCATTTTAAATGAAAAAAATTAAAGTTTTCAGCAATAAAAAAAGGATTGAACAGAGCTACGCAATCGTAAGCACAAATGTAAACAAACAATAACGCACTCACGTTTTCTACCAGATTCTGGATAAAAGTATAAGTAAAAACCTGCTGCCAATTATATTTTTGAAGATCCTAAAAACTCAAATTCATATTTTAAAGTGTATAAATTTCCTACTAGTGCATACTTAAACGATACTTGAAAAATAAAAATGTATACAGACATTTTTTTCAACTTACAGAATAAAGCCTTGTACTTCTGGTTTCAAAAAGTAGCTATCGAGTAAAATTCAAACCCTCAAAACATAAGTTCTAAATAAGATAGAAACAATTTTTAAAAACCATTTTAAAGAAAAAAGTTTATATTTTAAAATAACATCGAAAACTTTAACGAAAGCGACTTTTTGAAGATGTACAAAAAAAGCCATTAAATTAGATATCAAATAAACGGGTAGTTTATATCATTTTTGTTTTTGCTGCACGTGTACACATAAAAAAAAATCCTTGCAACATTTTAGTCAACATAAAGTTAGGCTTAATAATTTTTAGTAAACATTTTAATGGTTCAATGTGTGTGCTAAGATTTAGGTATCATTAACTTATATATACGCTTAAAAACATCACGAAATACGAAATTAAGCTGGAGAGGCAATGATCTCTAGCATTTATTTATGTCTAGTAATTTGCTTGAATATATTTTTTTATGTACTGAAATACCTGATAAGAAAAAAAGTGTGCAATTTAATTGATTTTACTTTTCAAGCGCTACAAGATACATTTGATACATGTGAGATGCCAGAACAGATGTCATCCTCGTCACTTAACCATGGTTCAAAAATACATGGTCAGCCACTAACTACCTTCATATTGTTTCAAGCGTGATATTTCTCAGCATTTGATCGATTTCTTTTTGAGAATTTTCCTTACGCAAGTTTTCATATTGTATACTTTTTTCTCACGCTGCGGATCTTCAATATGTTGTTGTTATTGTCTTCTCCTTCTCAAAGGGAAGGAAGGATAATTGCCAGGACCTGAGACAGGTTGGACTTCTAGATGTATGCCTGTTGCTGACCGTGGCCTTAAGTACCATACAAGTGATAGTACAATTTAGCTCGGTTCCTTCCCAATTTACAGGGAGACACCCTGGGGGGTGGGGGTCAGGAGCCTGCCACCAACCAACCTCACGAGAGGACTTGTGGCTCGACGGTTATTTAGAGCAGGGGTGTCCAACACGCGGCCCGCCAGTACGCAAGCTGCAGCCCGCCAACTCTTTAAAAAAATTTTTAAATATCAGGCTTTTAAAATTTTTTCATTTTGAAATTTATTTAAGGGGAAATTTATGTATATATATATATATATATATATATATATATATATATATATATATATAAATCTACCATGTATTTGTCTGTTAACTGTTCTTGTTTTAAAATAAATCCTTTTTGATAATAGAAACGTCCTTTAGATTAAAATAGATTTTTATTTTATCAAACAGTTAGGTGTTTGATTTTACTATAATAAATTACTTTCTTAATAAATTCCGAATTGCATTATGCATATCCTTTACTTTGGAGGATACATGATTCTCTGTGTGTGCGATTTTCATTTCCCCTCCTCCTTTTCTATTTAGAGTGCCCAAAAAGCAAGAGGCAGTATGAGATGTTTTTTAAAGTTTAAAAAAATTATTCAGGACGGTAAAGATAAAGGACAATGTATATACTTAATCGTTTGCGCGAATGACAGCACTACCAAATTTCAACAATGAGTAACGAGAGATCAATTCAAAAGGAACTCCGTAATTTTAAAGAAAATGGCATCTGTAACATTTTAAACATTATTTGATCATTTTATCATTATATTATATAAACATTCTTATATTATCTATGTCTGTGTACATGAAAAATAATGAAAACAATAATAATAATTCATTTTGTTTTAAATTTTCACTCCAATAAATGTTTTTTTTTCCAAATATGATATAAATGTACATATTTTTATGTGCGGCCCGCGAGATTATAATATTTTTCCGAAGTGATCCGCAAGGTTATTTGGGGTGGACACCCCTGATTTACAGTACTCCCCCATGACGCCAACGCACTAAACTTTTACAAACATCCATGCCTTCTCCGGGATTTAAACCCAACCCCTGTGGCACAGTAGTCACCATCACTAACCACTGTACCAGATGTGGTCCTTCAGTGTGACATTAGTAAACAAACATTTAAACACCATCAACCGAAATTAAAGAATGAGGAATGAATCATTTTAATTCTTCGTACTCTAAAATAGCTCGAGGGTAATTGGTTACAGAACTTTTAGTTTTGCGTGGTCCGGTAGAGTGGTCAACGTCGCTAACCACTATACCGGATGGGTGACGGATCTTCAATATAATGCTTATAAAAAAGTTATTTTGATAATTTGTACCATATAGGAATTATTCATAAGTAGTAAAAACTGTGGTGAACAATCGTGTAAGCTACGCACATATAGGTGGATTTCAAGGGGAAAAAATTATGTTGATGATTATATTTATTTTCCTCTATTCTTGATGAAAATGTTGATTTTATTTGATTGAGAAAATGTAAATATTCTAACGTTTTTTTAGTACGAAAACGTTAATTTCTTCTTCAAGTTCTCCAAGCTCAGGAAATAAGATGGGCTCTGGACATCACCCTTACCCTAGGGTGTCGTTTTCGTCACGTGACCGTGATTCAAAGCAACTAGATATCGGCACCAACACCCCTCGTGTTGCTTCTAAAGCAACGCTGATAATCAATCAATCACTAAATTCAATTAATTAGATATTACTTGCAGTTGGCTGACGCTGGTGCAATTAAGACTTAGTCGTGTTATAGAGATCAAATTTTCTATTTTAATTTCATGACATTACACTTACTTTATCTTTTTAATATTAATATTAGTTATTTTTCCCTTTTGCGAGCTAATATGAGAACTTAAGATGCATTTATGCTGTTCGATTCTTTAATGCAAATATAAATATAGTGGGATTCTAAATCAATAAAACTATTTTAAAATATATGTTTAATTTCCGAAGTAATTCTAGATTTACTTTACTAGATTGATGTGATAACTTCTTAAAGCACGTTTTGCTGAACTTGAATGAACGTCACGTTCGGGTGTGTAACGCTCATTCGGCTTTTTTGTCTTTAGTCGGAAATCTTTCTTAGACAAGGCCGCACACCTCTAAAAAGTAATCACGTGACTAAAAGAGGGACGTTTTCCCCGGGTTTCGAGTAATACTCAGCCTTCCCTCTTGTATGCTTATATAGCTAGTTTATATTCCCACGTGCATTTATTTCTCATGATATATCAATAGGAATAACCATAAAGAAAGGTACAATATTAATATTATTATATGAAAATGTCGAAGTTACAAATTATTTGAGACTTCTGCATAGCGGAGGTTTAAAAATGCCCACAGATATTGTTATGAAAATCATTTCAGCGCAACATTTCGTTTTTAATTTGTTAATATCGAAAAGATTCGAGTCAAACTATCTTAAATTTGATTGCCAATTATCTTACTTTACAAGAACGTAAACGTAACGTATTTTACAAGATTCCAGAAGCGTATCTGGAATTACATGAATTGCGGAATGTCTCGTTCATCTTCTGTAGACTGCAACACACCTACATTTTCACATTTTTTTTAAAAAAGTATTCCTTACATTTGGCAATATATGCTTATGCAATTATTCAAAATAGCGCAGTGAAGAAATTTTAACGGAGAGGGAAGATCGAAAAATGAAAAAATTTAAGTCCAATTAAATTAATGTTTGCTTCTATATTTCCCTGCTTTATTTATTTAAATGTTCAATTATCGAATCATATATTATTCAATGTGCATGTCCTTCCTTATAATTCATTTTTATAATATATAAAGAATGGATGTAGCATCAAATACTACAGAATCATTTGGGTTTATTCAGTCACGTATTGAAGAAATTTGTGCAGTGAAATGTAGAGCAGAAAATGGACAAATAATTCTAATGATTGCTATTTATATTTCACCAAATCAGTGTCTAGAGAAAATTATCGAATTCATTCACAAAAATGTAGTTGCTTACACTGAAGCCAGATTAGCTCTTCTGAACAAATTACCTATGATTTTAAGTGGGGATTTTAATGTGGATTTTTCAAAATACAAATCCAAACCTTCAGTTGATTTATTAAAATCAAAATTCAATTTAATTATGTCAAATGATCCAGATGAAAGCACGACGAAGTACGGAACAACGCTTGATGGAGTTTTTTTACTAATTTTGAATCTAAAAAATTATAAACTATTTCAGCTAGCATAAACCTAATGTTTCCTTCTTGGAATACAATTAATTCACAAATATAATTGCATATTTGGCAAACAATATTGTTTTATGAGTACAGGTATATGTGAATAAATAATTTTTTTATGACAATACTAATATTTCCTTGTTTTTTGTTCACCTAACTAGTCCCCGAAATAACATTACAAAATTTGAAGTTTTCACTTCTATCGTGTGGTCATAAGCACATACAATTTTTAAGGCAAATGTTCGAATTTATTAGATTGGTACATATGAAAATGTCGTATTTTCTTTTCATGTGAACGTTGGTTTCCCTTTTTTCGTTACGCTTTTGTTCTTGGCATCACTTCGTCCCATTCAACAAAGATGTTCACAAAATGATTCCATGTTGTTACCAGTTCGAATTTGGTAAAGATATGAATTCAAGAAATATCCGCGTGTAATATTTATTATATGAGAACAATTTTTTTTTTGTAATATTGCAAAAGCTGCATACAATAGAAAACATGCATTTGGGGAGAATACTGTTAAAGGTTTAAAAGTGCAATGCTAGTTAAGCCTGGTAATTTTTCTCTATAAAACCTATGATACCCTCCTACCGGGGGGGTACCATCTCTTCATCTACATGATCTAGATTTGTGGAAGGTAAGAATTGATCACCCAAGCTAGTCATAATAAATCCAATTTATTATTATCCAAGTATATTGAACAAAGCAAGTCTTACTATAAGAAGGCAATCAGGAGTGTTATAACGTATCTCTAAATTCTATGTAAATAGGTGCCTGGAACCCTAACCGCTTAACTTTAAGCAGAGTTATCCTATGAATCTTAATCTTCCCTAATTTCTTAAACTCGCTAAAGCCCGTTCTATAATTACGCTTCTAAGTTTAAATCCTTACCATCAGCTCACGGCGTTCAGCATCTCAGCTTCTTTTCTCCTTCTTCGCGATTACTAAACCTCCACTATACATCTACTAACTAATATGAATATTACGGTTTTTTCTTGAGAAAATTGCCTGTGAAGTAACTCAATGCTGGCCCCAAAGATTCTCCAAGAGGATTAGTTTGAAAACACGATAAAGGCCTGTCACAAACCATCTACCTTCCGTTGCCGTGATGTGATTGGTTGGAGAGGGAGTTTCCAGCTCACCTATCATCCTCGTCACTTTCCCAATGTTTAAATGACGAGGACCCATAGTTTTCATGTTGCTTAATAGTACAATGTGAAAAGACACACACTCACTTAGATTCTTCTAATATTTCTTAAGGGGAAATTTTTTTAATAAATTAATTAATTTGGGAACCTCTTTCTGTAGACGTACCGCGGTATATGCAAATGAGGGATAATATTCGTTTGAATAGAGTTCGAAAAGGAAGATAGCAGTAAGATGGTGAGAATTACTTTTGGATTATCAACGTATCTCGGCAGAAGATTCGGAGACTTGTCAGAGTCTAAAATGAATAAAGAGAGTGTTTCTGCTTTCATGATAAGTAATTATTATTATATATTAGGGCTAATTTACTATCATTAGCTATTCGCAATCGTAATGAATTTGTAATCGTATAGAAAATAATCTATATTGATTTTGAGAAGTCTCTTTTCCTTCGATTTCCTATCAATCTAACACAGTGCTTCTCAAACTTTCAATGTTTGTAACCCAATATTCAATCATAATTTGCATCGCGTCCCCCTTGATGAATAACTATGTATTAAATTCAATAATACTATACTTTGATGCTAAGTCCACAGTACGACTTTAACCTCTTAAGTCCCTCCGACGTATATAAATGTCTCACTCAGCCAATGTGTTAATTGCTCCAGACGTATATATATACGTCTTTCCGAAGTACTATCTTTTCTGTGAACTGCTATCCATAAAATTATTTCGAAGGTTTTGGAAAGTAATAAAATGACCTTGACAGTGTTTGCGAAGGATTTACTTCTTTCAGAGGATTTGATTATTTGTTCCTTTTCTACCCCCCCCCTCCTCCTCAATACCCCACGTACGTTTAACTACGTGCTAAGCGGTGGCATTGGAGAGTGAATCGCGTAATTTTTTATAGGCATTTAAGAGATTAATTATATAAGCCGTACAAGTTATCCAGGTAATTGATAATGCTGGCGTATAATTATATATATATATCAAATCCACATAAGGTCACTGGTAATTATAAAACTTGCCCTTAACTTAGTATTGTTAAATTAATTATGAAAAAGATTGTGCAGTACTGATGCATTTATAAGTGTATTATAGTGTAAATGAGTATTTTATTTTTTTTATGTCAGAATGTATTTGTTTACTTTCAGTAAGTTAATAATTTTTTTTTCGACTTTTCGATATGCTAGCGCCCTTCGTAGGGTCATCACGCCCCCCTAGGGTGCGCGCCCCTCAGTTTGAGAAACACTGATCTAACACTATTTTAGTTTGATCAGAAGATGATTTTCATCTGCTTTGACATCGATAGTATCAATTATAGTTTAATACCAAAGGCTCACTGAATGTAGCGCACCCACATGACAGAAAGTTTCTTGAATTTAAAACTCAACAATTTTAAAGTTGCGAAGAAAGCTTTAAATAAATGCCAGTAGAAAAGACAACCCAAATGCCAACAAGAAAACAAAACATCAACTGAACAACCGCAGATATTCTTGTACCCAAACAACATTCAAAACTCACATGTTGCCATCGTGCAAAAGATAAATATAGTCAATGGCGTAGGTGAATGGTGAAATAAAACTATTTTATATAAAATGCATACTGAACAGAAATTGTAAATAATAAAATTTGTGAATCGAAATTTGTTTGATATTTAAATGAACATACAAATAAACAATTATTGATAAAAATACAATTTAATTAATTATAAAATACAATTCACTCTAAACAGTGAGTGTACTGAGAAAAATCCTATCTTCAAAATTTTAACATGTCTAACTAAGAATCTTTGTAACTATCATGTTTTTTTTTTAAACTTATTTACATATTTTGCACATATATTTTTGATGATCTATATTAATAAAAGGGAAAGACTGCCTTTTTAAATAAAAAAAAATATATATTTCTTTGGCCAATCTTAATCTAATACTTTAACAACGTAAAAAAATTACAACAAATAAAGAAATCAAACTTTATTGTCTATTTGTCTAAAAATTACAGAAATAAAGTGCATGAATAACATCTAACCAAATAATTTCTACAGGTTTGTTAATCGCACACCATCCGTCACCCAAACGACAAATGACATCTCAAACTGAGTAATACCTCTATTTGAACATCCCTCAAAATCGACACTGTAAAATTAATTTTAACAGAAACACGTTCTTCCTAAGTAAATATTTTCATCCCCAGTTAAATCTCTAACAAGAAACCAAATCCCTTGAACATATTTTTACCGAGAATTTCCATTCTAGAAATCTCATTACATGTTCTAAAGCACCATCCTGTAAATTTTTAAGAGTTGGCTATCTACCTGGCTTTAACCGTACTTCCTGCAGTTTAAACATTAAATCTCGCAGCACAATGGATACAACTATGGAATTTATACCTTTTAGAATAATTTAAGAGCGAGGAAAGATTTTTATTTTACTGCATCACTGAATATTAATGGGTTTATTCAGTTGAAAAGAGAACATATATTTTGAAAAGGAAAAATAAATCTGTATTAGATATGGCAATCATTTATTTCAAGGATTGTTCCGTAACTCTTCCAATACCTTGGTTGTTGAACAAGTAAGCAATATTTAACAATAGAAATACGGTATTTTCAATTGTTATTTTTAAATTATATAAATATAAGAGAAATGTTAATAAATTTTCAAACTATTGGTATTAATACATTTCTGAATAATCGCATATTATACAGCTTGAAAATTGCATAATACAGAAATAAGAAAAAAAAATTACTAGTAATGTGAAGATTATAATTTCTAATTATATAGAAACACATCATGAGTTATATATTACATTATCAACAATAGAGTATTGCTACGAATGGTGTGTAAAATAGTATAAATAATTTGCATTTGGATGTGTAATGCCTTTATATTACTCTATTATATTTATTTTATGTTAAAATTGTGTGTAATATTCACAATCAATGCCATCCCTTTCTTTGTAATGGTGATTCAATGGGAACTTGGCGATAGAACCAAGTTGGCCTCATATTTGGCGACCAAGTAAGCCACCATGTTGGCAAGTTCTGGACCCTCTGGATTCTTTCTAAAAGTTCCCGCCGCGTCTATAAATAGAGCTGTGTTCGCCGAAACAGTTAGTCTCGTTTCAACCAGAGATTAGTACACTTGCCTTGATCGTGATTGCCGATTAGCTCGGATGTGCTTGTGAATAATCTTTTACATACGTGTATTTAACACTGATAATTGTGTTTGAGAGCTGTTGAAGGTGTGAAGACCTTCTGAAAGGTATTCTGTAAATATTGCTATTGAATCCTATAATTCAAGGATTGGATCTTCGACAATAAATTCGCATCGCTCTTAAAGAACTGTTATTTTTCTTTGTGATTGTTTTGCATAAAATCCTCGAACCCAGATCTACGTAAAAATATACTAGACCTTTATCAAGTTCGTTTACTGGACATCTCATGCTGTTGTAAGAATGTATTTTGTATTTAAATTATTGGCACAAGCTCTAGCATTCGGTTCCATTTAGAAGCATTATACTAGTTACCACTTGATATTAAAAACAGTACTTGGATTCTAAAAAAGAAGCATATTTATTTACTATGACCCAAATAACCCCTCCCACCTTTGTGGTCGATTTCTACAAAACCAGTTCTGACCGTTTAACAAAATAAACAAACTCGCCAAATGAAAAGTTTCCAGGTGTAACAGTTCAAAAACGCAATTTTTTGTCAATCGTGATCCCGAACAAAATTCTTGGAAGTTAATTTCTGTGAAATCCATTCTCGATGGATCTCTTCTGAACAAAAGAAACTTGTTTTTCTAGTTTCAAGTCTGTTTGTCTACAAGTTCAGAAGATCTCGTAATGAGTTTGTGAATAAGTAGTCTTTTATATATATATATATAAAGTTGGCGTCGAAAACAAGTTATTTAGACAAACTAGCCCAACCGGGTGTGCATTGTTACAACAATGCAGACAAATCATTCTTTTTTTCAATTCCTACTATTAGTTCACTCTCTCTGTCTCTCTCTCTCTCTCTCTATCTATATATATATATATATATATGCTTTATTGCATCGATTTTAAATCTATACTAGTAGGCTATAATTTTATCCATATATTTTAATAGTATAGTGTATTTTATTTATAATACTTAAATTTCTCCTAATATTATTCCTTCCTTTCCCTTTGGATCAATAGCAAATTACAGATAGAATTAAAACTTTATTTAAACCTGCATTCTTGGTTCCTAATGCCGGAAGTTTGTTATTGTATTACACTGAGGCTAATATTTCCTATTATCTTGACTAGTTATACTTAGGTTTTATAGCTATATATATATATATATATATATGTCAGGTTTGAAAAGTTTAGCTTCAAAATTAAGTAATAAATGAAAATAGAGCGAACTCTTTACCATCGCGTGATGATTTCTGGGTAAATAAGCCTATTTAAATGTGGAGCGAGAGCTGACGAGAGAGGGCGTATACTCGAAAAGGCTTAGACTCCACACCGAAGTGTTGTTTACTGTTCTACTCGGTTGCACGCCAAAGGGTTGCCATGTTGGATTTTTTGAGATTGAAGCAAAATAATGCAGTATTTTAGAGATGATGCCCTTCTCATTTTACCAGTCCTGTCTGGGGCCTTATATATATATCTTGTTCAAATTTTCAATCTTTAATAAAATACTTTCTATTCATCCATTCAAAATAGGAATTGACTCATTTTTTTATACTACTTGTTTTCTGTCTATAGTAATTGTTATCATTTTTTTTCAATTCCAACTATTAGCTCGCGCTATCTATATATTTATTTCTTTATATATTTGTATATTTATTTATTTATCTTGGTGGAATTTTCAATCGTTAATAAAATGCATTTTAAAGCGCTGAATTGAGCTTAAATTTTATATACAGGATCCTTTTGGATGACAATACAATAATTTAATTATAATTAATAAAAACTAATGGATTAAAACTAATTTAAAGAATTACAAATACAACCACGTTGGCGACTTAACGACCCTTTTGGCGACTTGTGTCAAAACTTGAAAAGGTTTTTTTCTCACGTGTTAAAGCATTCAGTTGGACTGAAATTAAAAGGACGATGCGATACTTTAATGATAATTAAAAAAACTAATTACCACTTAATGTTGTGATTCTGTCCTATGTATATACATATTTATAGTAATTGTAACTATTTAATAAAAAGTAGCTAAAATAAAAATTTTCTTTGTTGATCTAAGTAGGAATTGACTTAAAAACTATTTTTTTAATATTATTTAGAATTTAAAGTGTATTTGGAGCTAATGACCCAAACGATTTACCGAGAAACAAAACATTGCATTAAATTTCCGTGAAAAATCCAGGAAAGTTGATTCGCCAACACAAGATTTTATTTAATATTGGTTAATTGTAATTCATTTCAATCCTACAGACTACTTGTGTTTCTTTAGTCGCGGTTTTTGATGAATAACTTCCGAGTTCGTAAACATATTTAATATTGGTAAATTGATCTAAAATTTACATGAAATTTCGAACAAAATGATATAAAAAAACATTTGCTTTATTCAATAATTAGTTGAAAAAATGTAAGAAAAACAAAGAAAATTCTTCATTTTTGTTAGTAACGCAATATTATTCAATAGTATAATAGGTATGTTTAAGCACAGAACTAGAGGTATGGCAAAATATCTTTGAGTTTATTCAATTCCTACTTTTGGCTCACGATCTCTATATATTTATTTATTTATCTTGGAAGAATTTTCAATCGTTAATAAAATACTTTCTATTCATCCATTTAAAGAAAAAAATTTATATTACTTGTTATATTAATTTTTACAAGCACTAGATGGCTGTTAAAGTCCGTTTTTTATTCGAATAATATTTCACAAAACATTGAATTTCAATACAGTCAACCCTCCTATAACACGGTGAGTGCGTAGCGCGTTCTATGGAACCCGTCTACCGCGTTGAATGGAAACCGCGCTATATAAGAAACTCAGAATTAGTACACATCTCTTCATTCGTACCGCGTTATATGGAGACCAATAACAACCTTTTGGGCGCGAGTCCTTAATCATTTTGTTTTGTCTACGCCATGCATCAGTGTACGCTCCGCTTTTAATTTATTCCTCGAGTGTATAATCATTACTTTTTTTATTTCATAATAAAACTAGATTTCGAAGGGAGAGGTGGTGGCAAGATTTTAACATAAAATAAATACAGCAAAAAGTAATATTAATGTATTACACTTCCAAATGTAAATTATTTACACTATTTTAATCGTTCATTACACAAAATTTGTAACAATGTGTTACTTTTGCTGAGCGGAGATCCCACGGCGAAAAAAAAAACCAAAACAAAAAACTAACACTAATATAGTTATCCCCTTGGCGACCACATTATAGCACGATTAAAATATCAAAGTAACGTTGTTGAACGGAAACCGCGCTGTAAGAGTACCGCGTTATAGGAGGGCTGTCGCAATTTCAGCTCCGCGTTATATAGAAACCGCGTTCTGAGAGTACCGCGTTGTAGGAGGGTTGACTGTATATGCTTTCGGCTCCGAGTTTTATGAAATTAGATCTGAGATATTTATGAATATAAACAAATGTACATGTTTAGCTCTTTTCCGAGAATCGCGCGTTTAAAGGTTCGTTATTCATTGCGCGCTAGATTTCTGTTTATATTTTGACTAAGTTGGAAAAAATATAGAAAGAGTTTATTTCTTTATTGGGCATCAGACATTCATAATAATAGTTTCAACATTTATTTTATTTATAGTTTGTTCTTAAAACAATTTTTTTTATATTCAAAGACAAAAAGCAGATCTTACTAGGACAAAAGCGATGACTCACACACAGTTTTAACGAAAAAGAATCATTTGTTCTTACTAACCCATTTTTAATTCACAGTAAGAACAAACCATTATTTCTGGTTGCTATCGCAAACAGATTTACATAACCATAAAATAAAAAACATAATATTTAAAAGACTATACGCATTATAACAATTAATTCCAAATAAACGATATTAGCTGTTATTTAAAACATTTGTATCACTTCAAGCCACAACATGTTTTTGTGAGAGATTTCGGGAATCTGCCAGATAGTATTTTGTCAGAGTTTTGCGTTTATTTTATTTTAATCACATCATGGCGAAAAGAGTACTTTTTTTTATCAAATTGAATACATTTTTTTTAAACATCGCAATTGTTTTTTTCAAATATTGCGAACATTTTTTGTACTGTATGTTCAGATATTCTCAAAGATAGTAAATTGTAAGTTTTAGAGTATTTTTGTGATTGCATTTAAAACTTTATATGAATTTTTAAAGGAAATTATATATATATATATATATATATATATATATATATTTATAGGCTTAGAAGGGAAAATCGCCCGGTCCCGTGCGTGCGTACACTCCGAACGTACGAGCCTGGGGAAATGCTTTCTCATTCCCCTAGTCCTGAAGGGGTTTAAGAGGTAGGAATGACAGTGGTAGCTTAGTGGTCATGGGCATGAACTTCTAAATGGTGTTATCAAGTCCCAGGTTTGAATTCTGATATTATAGAAGATCCATTGTGTAGAAGAACGGATGCAAGTTAAATTTGTCACAAATCTACACTGGTGTTCAAAATTAAGAAAATATGCATGTTTTCTCAAGTTATATGAAAATATTTGAATGAAATGTATAAGTGCTACTCTTCGAAGCAAAGATGCATATCTCGTGTGTCGAATACGTAGGTTATACGTGTTTTGGGGGCAGGGCTAATAGAGTAACAAGATTTAAAACATCATGTCACAAATCCGCATTTCTGGCGCTAGCGTACCTCGCCAAATTTCTTCAGTTCATTTGCAGTAATCGGTTAAATTAAAATTCAAACAATAAAAATGAGTAATCACAGATGTTTAGATGATGGAACAAGATGGTAAATTATGTGTAGGCTAGAAGAAGACTAATCTCAAATTAAGGTTTGTCGATAATTCAAATTAAAGCATCACGTAGTGTTTTACTTATGGGAACAATTTCAGGATTCTTCGAGAGAAATCCCGGGTAGCCCAAGCTACATGGCGGCCCAAGATTGCCCTTTGTCTATTAAAGCAAGGCATAACAGGGACGTTACAGCTTCTCAGCTCTCACGAGAGTTATAAAAGAGTTCGAGTTTCAGAAGTAGCTGTTTCCAGAAGACTTCATGATAGAGAGCTGCTTGTAAGAAGACTTGTTGTTTGCTTTCCTCTCAGTTTTGCGAACAAGAACAGGAGTTAAAATGGCGCAAAGATCATGGAAAATGGAGCAAGAATGGCAATCGTTCTTTTCATCGATGAGTCCCAGTGCACCCTAACCAGGGATCGTGGCTTGCTTTGTCACGAGTTCGATCCCAGTACCACTAAAGACTCGCCGTGTAGGGCAGCAATGCACGTTAAATCTGTCGAGAGTTGAATGTCTGTGGTGTGGTAGTTAGGAGAGAGGGTACCAGCTCAGGTGTCGTCCACGTCACTTGACCATGGTTCAAAATTACGTGGTCCGTCGCCAAAAGCCCTCGTGCAGCTTAACAGTGCGACGTCAATATTCAATCAACCAATCGCACCCTAACCAGTGAGTGTTGCCATGCTTTCATATGAAAAGAACCAGGGATCTGGTACCTGCCCTCCAATGTCCGAGTATTCGAGCATTACCGCAGCACAGGCTTGATGGTTTGAGCAGGCTTCAAATTGGTAGTGGACAAACAGACCTCCATGTCTTTCAAAGACTCCCTGTGATGGCTGTGAAGTAGGGATGAGAATTTTGAACCCTACGTTTGCCTTTTCACGTATGCAGGTGGCCCTGATTTTATATTAATGGATGACAGCACGATTCCTCATAGAGTTCTTCTGGTCAACAAATTTCTGGAAAGTGGGGATTTTCGCTGGATGGATTATTCAGTCAATTCTCCAGACCTATACAGCATGTCTGGGAAGCTCTTGGGTACCGGGAACAATCCAAGGCCTGAAAATAGAAATGCTTTGATGTGAGTGGATTATTTGCCACAAAAACGGATAAATTCCTTTATTTTTAGTATAAAAGTGCGGAGCGAGGCTTGTACATCTGTAATAAGGGACCCTACCTCCTATTACGATATTGAATGTTCAATTCTGCAACCGCTGTTTTATGCCTTCCGATTCCACTGAGAGTTACGCACGATTATATGTGTGTATTATAGCTGCTGAATGGTTATTTTTTTGCATTATATCAAACAAATGTCCAAACTAAATTTTATTAAAATCTCTCCAGTTGTTCTAGAAATAATCGTTTATATATGAAAATTCTCTTAATTTTGAAGATTAGTGTAATTTTTCATGTTAACATCTTGTGGAAGTTCGGAGATTGGGGAGCCAGTCATCCTCGGCATTTGACCACGGATTAAAACAACGAGGTTTGTGACCACTAGCCCTCGTGTTGTTTTATGGGACGACGTTAATAATAAATCGAATCAAATCAATTTGCAACAGATTTAACTGCAAGATAGTTAACTCTTTGCCAGTTTAGGGCGATAATATTACATTATTTTCACCCAAATTTTTATCATTTGTTTCCGTCATTTTTCCATTACAATTTTTCAAAGAATGGATATGCTATGGTAAAAACGAATGTGGTTGTTTTTATTCAGTATTTTTAATTGCGGTAACTTTGCTGATTTTACGCGGTTTTTTCAAATTTTTAGAATATTTTCAATATTATCGCTGTAATAGTAAATAACTGTTATATAGCGAATATTTCCGTGTATTTACGGATATCGTAGCAATCATTAGTGAGTTCTTGGGTCTTTTTTAGAGAATTTCAAGTCTCAACATTTGATTATTGTGAAACACAAAAAGTTATCCTAATATTTTTTAATTTATATTGCTTTGTAAAGACGCGAGTTCCTCCCGTCCCTTAGTGAAGATGTTGAGCATTTCGACCTATCACAATAACTAGTTTTCTTTTTCTTAATAGTTCTTTCTTCTTTCACCCTTAAGTTCTTATTTCAGACATTTACCAGAACTTTCATATTTAAATTGCTTCTTGTGGACATATTTTACTATTCTTAGAATATTCGTTCCATTTTTTTTAATTCTTCAAAGTATTATTTGAATTTCATTCACACATATAAACTGATACAGTGATTACAAGATCATTCCTGTATTAATCAGGGTTTCAAAATTTAGAAAAAAATTGTTCTAATGTTATTTTCTTACAATGAAACTACAAACAGAAAGAAGGAGACTAAGATATAGCAATAAATCTTTATTTTTCTTGCAAATTCATTCCACTAATTTACTTCTATGGTGGTAAGGCACTGTTATACTCCTAACTGGAGACCTCTACATGTCATTGGCAGTTGAGTGGGATGTGCAAAGATATTTCTCAGTATTTTTTTTTCACTCTACAGTATAGTCACGAAGCAGTCATAGTACTTGAAATGGTAATTTGAAATTAAATTAGTCACATATAAGAGTATTTAAAACAACATGGATTCTGAAGGTCCTTCTGTTGTATGGCAGTGGTTACTCTAGAAATTTTAGAGATGTTCGCGCGAGAAACAAATAGGGTTATGACTTGTGTTTCCTATTTTGAAAATATTTGTGTAACGTTTTAATAATCTCACAAAATTTGAAAGCTGTAAAAATTTTTTAAAAAATATATCTAGTTTTTCTTCATTTAAAATTGTAAGGTTTTCTTCTTATTTTGCCAAATATTTTGATACTTTTTCTAACTATTGCTATTAATACATGTAACAAAAGTTCGTATGCATTTTTTAATCAAAGTAACGTTTATTTTTTTAAAAGTTGTTGAATTTAGAATTTACACATTTATCATGGATCTTTCAATAAGGATTACTAAGAAAGTAATTTATGAATCTCAATCATATTATCACAAATTGTATATTAACTTTAGTTATATTTAGTTTGACGTACTTGTAACTGGAATTCCATGTGTGTACTCTATATATTGCTGGCGGAGAAGCATTATAAAAAACCCTACATGTATTTTTATATAAATTTTTTTAAAATAATTAAATGATTACAGCTTTTTGCAATATTTTTGAGTATAAAAAACTATTTTACATACTGCATAGCCATAGAGGGGAAACATATTTGTAGAAATATTTAATATAAATTAAAAAAGATTAATATATAAATTTAAAAAGATTAATATAAATTTTAAATGATTAATATAAATTAAAAAAGATTAATATAAATTAAAAAAGATTAATACAAATTAAAAAAGTTAATACGAGTTAAAAAAAGATTAATATTATCAAAGAATCTTATAAACTGTATCATACATCCTTTTAAATAATGGATAATTTAATTTACTGATTTAATTGTATACCATTTCAAAGCAATGTAACTACATGTTTTTATATATATGTCTTTATACATATATGCATAAATTTTAATTAATTAATTTACCTAGAATATTTTGAGAGAATTTATAAAGCATAAAATATATCAAATTAACCCTCTAAGTGGTCTGCACTTAAAGTCTTGCCATTCTGGAGATGCTTCAAAAATGTACCACACATATTTTTTTGCTTTCAGGTGGGGTTCTCAAAAGCGGTTGAGCCGTATTTTTAAGAATGCGGCTCGGCCGCTTTTGGGAATCTTGCTTGAAGGCAGAAAAAGTATCTCTGGAATGGCGGAATTTTACGTGCAGACCGCTTGGAGGGTTAATTAATTTGCAATTCAGAATACATAGTTTTTAATTTTTTATGTACGATTTTGTAAGTTAAAATATATCCATTACATTTGAAGAACCGGTTGGTACGGGTAAGTCTTAAATATTTTTTCTTTATATTTGGAAACCGTAAAGAATAGATTTTTAGTTTATAATATTAGTTTGAAATAAAATATTTCATTTAAACAATATACAGCTGGAACGATATTACAACATTTCAAAATATTTTAATGTAATATTTAATATATCCTACTAATATATATTTTAAAAATTCTTATCAATGAAGATAAATTTGTGGTAAATATTGAGTAAAAATTATTATATTTTCAACTAAAGATGAAAAAAATCCAACTAATAAAATAATATAATTTTTAAATACATATTCCAATGACATTCCTAACCAGTTTTAATAGTAATTTTGAATAAAACATGTCATTACAAATATTCATATTTTTAATCAAATTAAAAATACATTGTTTTTCTAAATCTATTTGCTTTTCATAGGAAATTTAACTTATAAATAAAATAAATAGCAATTAATACAGAATTTATTTTTTGCAATCTATAATAAGCACTGCCATACAACTTACAAAAAGGAGTACTAGTAAATTTAAAACTAAACATATTTCGTTTTATTGTATATTTATAATCACACACAACACTGTAATACACAGCAAAACCTTCAATTTGAATGGAAAAACGAACCCACAAAAATGCTTGAACCTTAGGAAAAAAAATAGTTTAATTTAAAAATTCGATAAATAACTGTTGTAATATATCATATTATATGTATAGTTATTTTCTATTATATAAAATTTTAATGCAGTATGTTTAAAGTGTTTCGAAGATGAATTTGCATTATCTTTTACATATTATTATTACTTTTTTTATAAATAATCTTCTCAGTATTGAAAAAATTTTAATAATACATATTTCATTAACATATTTTTAAATTATCATTGCATATTGCAAAGTATTAAGCCTAATTTTCTTATGTCGTAATAAACATGGTTTAAACACAAAACGTGAAAAAGTATTACAGAGAATAATTCAAATTAGACAACATTTACATAAATTTTCGTTGTACCTTTGCATATTTTATTCATAAATCTGAAATATTAGAGCATAAATAACTTATACAAGAAATAAACATTGAATGGTAAACAATAAGAATTATATTATTTATTCAATATAATAGTTTCAGCTAAAATATCACATGCAAAATTAATATTTCAAATATTAAATGAAATATTAAACTAATATTTCATATTTTTGTCATCATGATTCCAAATTAAATTCCACACCCTAAAACAAAACGTACATATATAAAACACATGTATATTATGAATTACTTTATGTGAGTTATAAATACTAAAATATTGATAACATAAATGATTGAGTTTTAATATTAATATAATTAATTTTAATTACAAATGTATGGCATTTTTAAAACTATTCACATGAAATCGCGTTAGAAAATGTGTAAATTATTTACTAACATTAAATAATACCGGATTTTTTTTATTTTCTTGAATTTTTATAAATGTTTCAGTAACACAGAAAAATACAACACAATTTATTATTATAAATAACTAATTTTTTTAATTAATATCCACACAGCTCTATATGATTATTCCACATATAACTAACTGAAAAATGAGATCATGTTTTAAATAATACTTATTATACACAAATTATTATATTGGAGAGTAAAAAAAAAATGATATTTAAAGCTGTAGCATAGGGCGAAATAAATAAAATATATAACAATTTAAAATTTGAATTAGGCTACGGTCACAACAAATATATCACCATTTATATATAAATAAACTTAAACCTTTTTAATAAATACCTTAAATAGACATATATAAATTAATATTTTGTTAAATTCTATTAATTTACGTAATGAGATCACAGCAAATTGCAGTAAAAAAATAACAAATTTCAATTCCAAGATCCATTTTACACAAAAAACAAAACTCAATCTATCTTTATATCCCATGTTCTCACACTGTAGACCCTTTCAAACCTTAAAAATAACTCACGAAATACAAGATAACAATATCACTGAATAAATTGGATTTTTAACACCCGCTACTTGCAGACAATTCCGGGTGTTGCCAACTCTATCTAGTTAAATTACCAATAAATAATGTCAACTATATACCAGATCCAATGGAATGTTTAGAAGATGTTCGTTTTTAGTCTGCATGAGATAAAGGATTCATTTTTGAAATGATTTGAAATTTAGATGTAATTACCATTATTGACATCATCTGAATATATTTTAAGGCACTTTTTGTTATTAACAGACTAGAATAATTAACTAATACTCTAATTGGAATTCACTCGAAGTTTTTGTTTTGTTAAAGAACGTTTGATTGTGGTGCTTTTGGAGCAAAGACAGCCTGCTGTTTCGACCAGTCTTTCAAATTTACAAAAAAAAATTCGACTTCGATAAAAATTATTTAGGAAAATTTTGCAGTGAGCCAGTTTTTCGTCCATTATTTAAACAGAGGATGATCTTTAAACTTTCAGAGGATGACTTGGTCAGCCTTGTCAGGAACAATTAGTTTTGCAACCTTTCGATTGCAAAGTCTTTGGCAATTAGACCGTGTGTTCAATTTCAATATATGGTTGTAGCTCCTTGTTTGTGATGATGGTTTTCAATGATGATTGGTGATGTGATGCCAGATGAGTAGATAGATAATTTGAATATTGACTAAGAAGCAGATTTTATCAATTTAGTGTGATCGTAATTTTGAACGAGCCATTTCTGTCTGTCGCTGCCATTGCATGGGGCCATTAAAACTGACTGTTTGTCTGCAGCTAGTTCCATACATCTTCTGCTGCTGGCTTGTTGGATAGTATGCAGCTAGAAAGAAAGAAAAATGTTAGTTTATGCAGAAAAAAGGCATTAAGAAACTTTAAATTTCAATAGAAAAGCGCTATTAACTTATTACTCCACACTAGAGAGATTTGTTGTTAAGTTTTATTTAGTTGATTGCAAATTAAGCTTTGTCTGGATCAAAACTTATTTTTTAGTTTTTCATAAATATGTATATTAGGAGTTACAATTTAGGATTTATAGCATTTTAGGGACAACCTTTGGAATGCATAAATAGAAATTTAACTGCATGTCAAATGTCTTCGATATTACGTTGGTGCGTATGAAAGGTCGGATGCTTAAAGGAATATATAAAACTAAACATATTCTTTCTCTAAAAGATTTAAAAAAATTAAAACAGGTTTCATTGACTTCAATACATCTATACTAATGAGACTTTATTGCACAGATGCTTATCTTAAGGCTGTGATATGGAATTTTTAAGACTTCCGTCGTTTTTGTACTGTTTAGCCTATAAAAACTGCTCTAAAGTTGTTCTTTTTTAAAAAAAAAAATTGCAGTATGCAGACGAAACATCCGGTGATTAAGCTGAGTGTTACAAATTTCATATTTTAATTCATTTTATTTCGTAATTGTTTCGTATGACGTATGCGTTGGAACGTTGTGGTGGAGAAGTGATGAGCTGTGACAATTAGCGAGTAATTGGCGGATAATATTAGATTTGTCATGCATTTCTTCGTGTACTAGCAGTATAATAGACAGTTGGATTCGATTCTACCCATGCTTTCGGAGCATCATTTTTTTACAGATGTTTTAGGTCTTCCACGTGATTCATTTTGTAAGGAAAAATCACCAGCCCAGATTTTTTTTCAAACAGACGATGGACTTTTAAAAAAATGGGGAGAATACTGCTGACATTGTATTCCCCTCAAATGTCTGGTTTATACTGCGTGCAGATTTTGCAGCATTAATACCATGCTTATCTTATATAAAAATATTACACGAACATCGTTTGGATTAATATACTTACAAAAATAAAATAATAAACACTTTTGTGAATAGTTTCTTCATTAAACTGCGACTGTGGCAACATACTACGACTGTAAACGAGGTTATGCCATAAAAAAAGCATAAAAAACAGAGAAAAAGGATAAAAAAGGGAGAAAAAAATCTGACGTTTCATATGCTCCAACCCATTAAAATGATATTGTAGCTTGTATTTAAAATTCATTTTAAATTAAATTAAGAAATCCAACAGTTTCTTAACAAAAGCAAATTATTTATTTATATTATTAATTATTTTTCAGAATACACTGGGGTTTTCTATCGTTTTATAGTGTTCATTACGTATAACATATTAGTACGACTCGTACATCGAATGAAAGAGCAACTGAAACAGTTTTATTTGCTGGCATGTGTACGCGTGTGCGCGAAACGTATGCTAAATTCCCCCCTTTCTTGACGAACAACGCGCTAGTAGAAAAATGACGACTAGTAAACAGAAAGTGTTTTGTGTTCTCCAGTTAACAAAGACAAAATCTGCTATTACTGTGCAACGAGCGTCCCGTATTAAGCTCGGTTGTCAACCTTCAAATGATAATCTTAGGTTGTATCATCAGTTTGAAACAGCTGTCAGTCTTTGTAAAGGCAAAAGTACGGGACCACCAAGGCTATAACTGGTAACTAACTGTACCTGGTTCTGCCTATCTTGATGCTCTACAACTATGGATATTTCCTCAATAGTTCACCCAATCTGACGCCATGTGACTTTTATCTATAAGGGTTACTTTTTATTATATTATATTGATATTCATTATTTATTGATGGATCTTGGTTGTTCTCAATCTCTTCCTATATCTTTCATTTGAAATACATTTCAATGTATTTTAAAACAATCTTTTAAAATTATTGTGTATCATTAAATTACCATTAAGCCGCCATCTTGGATTCCATTCCAGCAGCAACAGGCGCTGCTTGTCGTAATTCCTTTATCGCACCAAGAGCCGCTTTGCGCCATGCCCCCGAATATCAAACTAGTCCCGCTACTGTTCTTTTCATTTTTGACATCCAGAAGAGAAAGTAAAATATACAATCTTCTCTTACAGCCTGAGGCGAAACAGCTGTGGAGTCGTCACTTTGACTGTTTCCCTCTTTTTTTCTCCAACACCCAAAGATGAATAGATTCACCGAATGGCATTTTCTTCACAGCTGTCCATTCTTTCGTTCCTGCGAACATGTGGCCTAGCTACACATGAAAGGAAAAGAGTGTCGGCTGTTGTAAAGAAAAAATCAAGCATGGTGCCCAAGTGACAGGTCGATTTATAGACCCTTGATAAGATTTACGAGGTACGCCAACAACAGGATGATAATCTATACACATTTTTGTCATGAAAATCCAATGGTCTTCTCACCAAACATGAATTCATGGATGCGTGAAAGAGGCCCGCTCAGGAGATTTAAAAAGATTTCGGAAGGTGACAGGAACGGGTAGGGGATTCTAGCGATAGAAAACCTGTGATAGGACGCTAAGCTGCTGGAAGACCAGCGAGTTTGGCCATAAGAAGGACCAGAAATCAGCAAGGTCAGCAAACTGAGATCTAGACTAGAATATTTTTCAGCGAAAGGCTGAAAGATTGACACCGGGGAGTTCCGTGAAAATAGGAAGCTCAACTAAAGCTGTGAGATATCTATTAAAAAACGATTTCACTATTCGGTGGAGTACGGACATTACGATATCCAGTTGAAGACCTTTATGAACAGGCCCAACGTCAGCGTTACCCAGTATATAAAGTGAAAAAGACATAGCTTATAAATCCAATAGAACGTTGTTATTTTTGTAAATAAAAGGAAATTTTTTTATCGTATCTGTGTTGTCGAGTCACTTAGATTAACTGATACTAGACTTACAACAGAGATATAACAGATACGATGAGGTACCCAAAAGGAACCAAACTAATATTTCGGTAAGCAGAGTTTTTGTAGTAAATTGTTTTGCCACCTGGAACTCGCAGAGCTGAGATTTCTGAGTCAGTATGCCGAGTAACAGCAATTAAGAAGGTAGGGATAAGTTTCGTCAGACTTTATATTGTTAGTTTCGACTGTTTTGGGTGATTGTGGCTTTTGTAAGAGGACTGTTTTTCGAGGAAAGTGAAGTTCTGAATTTTGCTCGGTATAAGTGGAACAAAAACTCTTGAAATGTTAAACTGCGTCCAAGGAAGATTCTATGGGAAAACTCAACCCTTCAGGGGTTTTAAAAATTGTGAAATGTTAATAATTCGTCCTTCCCCGGCTCGAACAAATGAAAATTTTGAAAAAATTCGAGAAACTTCAAGAAATCAAGGACTGTTGACGGAGCATTGAAAAAAATTATTAAGCTGTTAGGAGTGGTTTGGAGTTCATTTCTGTGAATTTTGACAATGTCCTACTTCTACAACCCTGTCTAAACGACAATTCTTTGTTAAAAATGATGTGACCCCTCGTTCCGTACCCGAACACGCTCCATGAGACATTTTTTGTTTCCTCGAATGAAAAGATATATGAAACGAAAGCCTTTTTCTGATCTAACTAAGGTGACGAGAGAAAAACCGTGCTGTTAAACATCACGAAAGATGAGTTGAAATAATGTTTTTAAAAATGGTAAACATGATTAGATTAGTGTATTAGACCAGTGCTTCTCAAACTTTCGATTCTTGTGACCCAATTTTCAGTCATAATTTCCATGGCGCCCCCCTTTCTCCATACAATAACAATGTATTGTATTCAGTAATACTATGCTTTGATGCTAAAGCTACAATACGACTTTAACCTCTTAAGTCCCACCGACGTATATAAACGTCTTGGTCAACCAATGTATTAATTGGTCCGGATGTATATATACGTCTTTCCAAAGTACGATCTTTTCTGTGAACTTCTATCCATAGAATTATTCCGAAAGCTTTGTAATGTGCAATAAAATTAACTTGATAGTGTTTGCAAAGAATTTATGTATTTCACAGGAATTTTTTTTGCTTCATTATTCTTCTTTTATACCCTCCCCCCTCTCCTCCAATACATCTCATACACTCGCCTACATGAAAAAATAGTGGCATTGGGGAGTGAACCGTATAACTTTTAATCTCGGGATTTCAGAAATTAATTATAAACCTTACAGATTATCAAGATAAATGTTAATTTTTGTATATAATTGTATCGATGACAAGCCCACATGGATTCATTGGTAATTATTAAACTTGCCCTTAATATTGTTCAATTACTTATAAAATACATTGTGAAGTACTGATACACTTATGAGTGTATTATATTAGTATAAATGTGTATTTTATTTTTTATTGTGCCAGAATGTATTTTGTTCGTTTACTTTTAGTAAATTAGTAATTCTTTTTAAATAATATTTTGTTTTCGACTTTTTAATATCCTCTCACCTCCCTTGTAGAGTTATTACGCCCCCCTAGAGAGGTGCGCCCCGCAGTTTGAGAAACGCTGTACTAGACCAATGGAGGAGAGTACGTTTTGAAGGTGGTACAATGTTTGTACTTAAAAACTGAATAAATGAGTTTTAAAAAATAAGTTCAGTTTCATTTGGATAACCCTTCGTATCCACTTCATCTGGATGAAACCGTGCTCAATTTTGCAAAGATTTATTTCCCTAAAACAAATTCTTCCCAAATTTAAATTGAGTAAAAAATATGAGATAAAATTTTTTCAGACGCGTTTAATGTGCATCACAACTACAAAAACTAGACGCTCTCCTCTAAAAATGGGATTCCACCAAACTTTGAGAGGTCCAATGACGTTTAGTTTTACCACCCAAAAGTTATATTTATTATTCGGGTTGAAGAGTGAAATAAAGCAAAACAGCCGTTATCTCATTTTGATAGCGTGTTATCCGAAAGCTATCAATTCTTCCGCCGTGTTATACGAATCATTTTTATATGAGCCTTTGTTATCAGACGTCTATTATACTGAACATCTAATCCTAATAGCATACCTTAGTACAGAATAGGCACAATTTGACAAGAAACCTATATTTTACATGAACATAAAATAAAAAAAAAATATTTGAAATTAAAATATAAGAGTTCACATACATTTGGATCATAAATCCACATTTGGTTTCCACCTGCTCCGTGACATGGGTACAAGATGACATCACCCCCGGAATAATCCAGACAAGCTTCGTCTCTTTTTATTTCACCCTCTTTGCTGAACATCCAGTACTGAAAAGGAAAAGAAAATACATTACAAAATATCCTAGAACTCAAAAAAGTTCTTCAAATAAATACTCAAGGCTCTCAATTAAAGAAAATATTCAAGAACAAACGTTTCCAGCAAAATCTGCACCAGTGTTCGGTTAGTTTAGGAGTGATTTATTTTTAAAAAATCCAATACTGATTTTAAAAATGACATCTTTTACTCTAAAGCTTAATTTATTCTTGTATTAAATTCTTTCGTCAGCTTACTGAATTAGTAAGGTTTTATGACTTACTTTAGTTTTTAATTTGGTCACTTTTAAGGCATTCAAACAAGTTCACAGTACCTATTTGAAAATAGGATAGAAAAACAATATACACTCATGGACAAAAAAATTAGCGCACCAAAAAGGAGTCGTCAAAATGAAACGAAATTTTACATACGTAATGACTACTTTGAAATTAAAGAAAAATGATCATTTATTTCAGACAAAAAGACAAAAGAACGGAAAATTTAATACCTTGTTGAACTCTCTCTCTATATATATAGCGCGAATGCACGATGCTATACAATCGGGCATTGAGGCATAAATGTTTTGTATGACATTTTGAGACATTTCATTCCATATTTGCTGTAACCTTGCCTCTATTTCGTTCAAACTCGTGGGATGCCCTACTCGCCGACCCAAATGATCCCAGATATGCTCGATTGGAGATAAATCTGGGGATTGGGCAGGCCAAGGAAGGGTAGTAACAGTGCGGAGACAGTCTTGTGACACCCTTGCCATGTTGCTCCTGGGAGACTTTGCATGAGTGGCAAAACATGTGGTTTCTAATGTCATGGACATACCGCTGGGCTGTTATGGTGCCACGGATCAATACTAGGGGTGACCGTGTACTGTAGGCAATGGCGCCTCATACCATCACACCAGCTGTGGGGGAGGTGTGTCGCTGTAAAGCAAAGGGCAGGATTGAGGCGTTCACCACGGGGTCTCCACACACAAACACGATTGTCATCACTGCCGAGATTGAATCTAGATTCGTCGCTAAAGACGAACTGATTCCATTCCACTGCAGTTCAGTTTCCTCGTGCGCGGCACCACTCCAAACGGAGGCTTCGATTCAAGGGCAGCACAAGTAATGAGCACCACGATCCCAAATGTCTTTCAGCCAGGCGCCTTCGTATGGTTCGAGAAGACACAGGGGCCTATAGTGAAGGTGCTACCTGTAACTGGATGGCGGCTGATGAAGCAGTTGACTGTACGCGTGCATTTTTTACGGTCTGTCGAGGGTGTCCTGGGCCTGATCTTCGTATAAATGACATCTCTGGGACCCACTGATCCCAACACCGCCTCACAACACAATCAGACTGGCCTAATTGACAAGCTACTCACCTAGCTGATCACCTAGCTTCCATCATACCGCGATGATTCTCCACCTCTCAAACTGTGACAGCTGCTCATATTGTCTTCGACAACGACGTAATGGCATGTCTACCTCAATTACTTTGTATACGATTCAGCGCACTTAAACAAGCTTTGGTTACCTGTTCTATACTCCACGGAGAACGACGTTAAACGCCCTCTACGGGCTATACGGAATGCGCAATCACGCTGCATTTCTAATAGTTTGCATATCTCCCTGACATGTACCTTCATGCCAAGTATCGTTACGATCCCGCAATTTCTCGGTGCGCTAATTTTTTTGTCCATGAGTGTAATTACCCCAGCTTCGATGACATTGTTAAAACACTACATTCTTTTTAGATAATTGTTATGTAAGTCCTAGCATTAAGCATTTTTATAGAACTGGCTTCTTGATTTAAAAAGGATCGGTTTTGAGTCTTTACAGCAAAAGTATATTTAATATTTTCACTCCTGTAGCTTACACTTGGAATTGATTTCCTCAAACATCATTTTTATCCGATCTTTATTCATTAAAAGACACGCACTTGCAAAACTTAAAGTCTGTAAGTATAATAATTCAAACACCGGAATATTTTGTCTACAACGCTCACGTGACTCCTGCTGAAGAAACATGCTACCAAATTTCAAGATTCTAAGCCTAACAGTTCAAAAACGGGATTTTTTTTTTTAAATCTGTAAAGTTCCCACAATTTTACCGTCACTCTCCTTGGAAATCGATTTTAACAAAATCAATTCTTAGCGGATCTCTACTCAACAAAAGAAACAGGTTTGCCAAATTTCATGACGGTTGTTCTAATAGTTTAGGATATCTCGTGATCAGGATTAAGTCGTTTTTCTTCTTAAATACATAGAGATAGAACAAAGAAAAATAGATATTCTTATTAATTTTTTCACAAAAATATTCATACTTACCTGATTACCACCTTGGCTGTGACAAGGCCATAAGCCGATAGGTTTATGGAAATCATCCCTTTTAGCTGCACTGTCCAGACATGTATCTCCTCCATCGCCCAGATTGCGTATCTGGAAGGCAGGCCATTAAAAACAAATGCATTAGCTACCAACAATAACAATAAAAAGTACTTGCAACTAAAATTTTCTTTAAAAAGTCCTTTTTATGTAATCTTTTCAATATATTTGCACAAAATTTTATTTATCATCTTATAGCTAATAAAAACTTTTCATTTTTAATATTTTTCGTTTAGTTATCAGTATGCTCTAAACTCTATATTTTTCAAATATACGTGTAATATAAAATTAATTATGTAGCAAAGGCATAAATAATTAATATTCATACATAATTATATTATGTATAAATGTTAATATTTACAGAGAAAAGTACGTAATCTGAAAATGGAAATTTAGTTTATTAATATAAAAATGTATTCTTGAAATTTTAATATTCAATGTTCAAGTAATAATAACAAAAATACTTTTTTTTTCTTATTTACTCTATTTCTCCCTCTTCCTTTTTATGTATCTAACGATACGTTCTACATTATTTTAACAAATTTATTTTGAAATAAACATAAATGGGAATGCATTTCGTACATTTTTAAAATATTTGTAAACGTTGTTATATTATTTAAGTAAGTTTTTAAATTTTCAATGTTTAGTTTTTGTGGGTTTCTTAAACTTAATCGAAAAAATATTACATGTATAAATAGTTTAAATATATAATAAAGTTTAATAAAGTATATTAAAACTGCTTTTTTTTAAAAAAAAATTTGATATTTAAACTTAAAAAAAGATTTTACACGAAATTAATACTTAAATTATTTGTACTATATAGGACACTTAAAATTTAAAAAAATTATGTTATATACTATTAAAAATTTAATGATTCGATGTAAAATATAGCATTTTATTACTTATTTACAAATAATGCTGACAATGGATGATTTATACTTTTTTTTTGGAAATTCTAATATGGTTTTAGAAATTAAAATCTCCTGCGAGTATACCTTTTTATGAACAAAGGAATTAGGTATGTTATTAAGAAACAAACATACACAACCTTTGTTTAATTAGAATCCCTGCCTTAAAAAGTTTAGTAAATATAATTTCCATTGTTTTTTGTCTCTCTTCCACATATTTGGGTAGTTATATATATAACAAACAAAATATAAAAATTAGATTTTGGTGTATGTATTCAAAAATATTTTTACTGATTAACCATATTTTAACTTTGTATGATTTTTTTACCGCTTTGTATTGTATAATGGAACTAAAAAGTTAATTCACTAAATTCAAATAATTATCAATGTAGTTGATGCACATGACATATAAATAACCATACAAAAGCATTATGAATAATTTTGATGATTTTTTTTAAAAAAATTATGACAAGTAAAAAAAATTAGTTGTTTTTGTTTTAATTCTTATTTTTGCACCAAATTTTAAATGTATTAATGACTTACAGTAAATAATGCTAAAATTAAATACTAGTTTTGCACGATGTTTATTTAAAAAATTTAATTTTGGTTTTTTATTTTGTTTGGTACAACCCACATTCATTATATACTAACACTAAATGAAACTCCGAAGCAAGATTAAGTACTATTGTAAAACAAGTTTGTAAAACATTGTAAAACTAACACCGCATTTTTGATAAAATATTAGAAGATTTATTTATAAAATACTTCAATCTATATGAAATACATCAGAAAAATTTTTAACTTTAAATTTAAACTTACTTCCAATTGAATCGATACAAAAGCAAAAGCTCTTAACCTAGAAAAATCTTTACAGTGAAATTTCTTACGAACTCCCGGGGGTTGGAAAGAAACTCTTATAGTATTTCCACTTCACTTCATTTGAAGCTTTTAAATCGGTCTACAAATCTCCCAACGCCAAACGAATAGCAATTGGAGAAAACCACTGTGTTGAAATTCAAGGGGTGCTCCGGCGTTAAATGCCAGGGAACAAATAAAGTAAATATACATAAAAAAAAAAATCCTCAGGCGAGATAAAGAAAATGAAATGAACAGGAAACGGAGTATAAGATTATTCAAAATAAAAATAATAAAAAGCCTCACAGAAAATAGATTTTCTTGGAACGTTTCTTTTTAAGCTACTTTTATGTAAAACAGGATTGAAAGATAAAAAGGCGAAAAAAAGGTATATATAAATTTAGTTCAATACACAAGACTCAATTCAGGTCATTCTATCATGCTTGTATCAGAAAACCTTTAGATTCTCACGGTGGTCCCTTTATATATATATTTCCCTTTTTGAAAGAGGAAAGAAAAGACAACTTCTTCTAAATGATACCACACGCATACTGAATGTAGTGGAAACCTAGATTTGGCAGGATGGATGATTCTGCACCCCCCAAATGCTTGAGGGGTTCCAAAACGAATACCGAATAATACTGGTTTTAAAGTCAGATAAGGAGTGTGGAATAAAAAGAGGAGAGAAAGAGACAAGGGGTGGAAAGAGAATATATATGCCCCACTGCCTTTGATAAATAGGCTGGGGAAATGTAAAATAGAAAGTACACCTTTTTTAGAGTATGTCTTGAATTGATAAAAAGGCAAAAACGGATGGAAGATATGAGCATATCCATGCCCACGGAAGGTTAAAATTGGGTAAAGCTGCTCTCCTATTCTGATGTTCCCTAACGAGTGTAGGTGGGGATATGCATTATGGCATGCAAAATGGGTTTATTTTTGCAATGGAATGATGTTTTTCCGCATGATATTTAAAAGGGTTGTAGAAGGCCGCAGGGAGTGTTATTTTTCATACTACACCCCTGCTTAAGAGGGATGTAAAACTAGCTTGAAGCGAATATTTAAACAATATGGGGAGGCTCTTCTTAAAAGAAAGCATTTATTATGCTTTGCCATGTACTTTAAATTTTAGAAACTTGTTTTCTATATCAACATCGGTTCTTAACTGGGGAGTTAAGGGATGAGTAGAATTTTATTTTAGAAACTGGCTTCCATGAAATGGGATCCATTTTTGAAAAAATATTCGGAAAAGATTGATTGAAAAGAGAGAAGAGTAAAATATAAAGCCCATAGGAATTAGAGTAAGAATAAAATATATTACATGACTTTTATATCAATATTTGCGTTTTTCTGCAGTGCCTTGAATATATTATATATATATAACATAAATCTCTTCTTCCGTTCTAAGAGTAAACCTTTTCTGAATATTTATATTTAACAAGATGTCTCATTTCATGTTAGCAAGCTTTTAAATTAAAATTTTGTCTACATATATACATTCCTTTTTGTTGTATTTTCATTGATTAAGAATAATTTATTTCCTTAAATTACTGACGAAATGCGTAGATATTCGTTTTCCTTTTCTTATATATTTCTAAGAAAATACTTTTTTAAAAAGTTTCTTAAAGTACTGACAAACCGGTGCGAACCGGTGTTTTAAAAAAGCGTATAAATGAATAGTTTTTTTGTATGTAATTAGTGTCTTTTGGATAAGAATTCAAATATCAAACTGTTTTACGAATATTAACTAACAAATAATTTAAATGCAATTTTTTGCCAATAAATGAAGAGAATGACATATTTTCTAAACATACTCTCCTTTTGTGAAAATGCTTCTATAAAGTTATTAGTTTGCCTGTATAGGGTTGAGAATTATGTACAGAGACCAGACTTGGATTTTTTAAATACATAATTTAGAAGTCAGTTTATTCATAATAACTATATCAGAGTACAGATATTTTAACAAAAAACCCGTTATTATTTCAAATGTATATTCTTATCCAAATGACACCAAATATTCATTTATTCGCTTTTCAAAATAAAAGTTCCGAACATAGTCATTGACCCTAAATACTATATTCTCGTTTTGAGATACACATGTAAATGCATTTTTCAGGGAAAAATCACTTGTAAGAAAATATGTTTTTCATCAAATGTCAATAGGTTGAATGGGATGCACTTCTTTTTGAAGTTAATGTAATAAAAAGGAGAGAGAGATAACCATACATATTCTCATCAAAGTAAGTATTGCTTATAAAGGTCATGTAAGAAATACAAGGACATATATAGTTTATACAGAATAATGAAATCCCATCAAATATTTCACTATATTAGCTTTTTTATTGTTTATAAATAGTTTTAACTCATGGAAATTGAATTGGATTAAAATATTATTCTGAATCTATTTAATTACACAGTGCTCTTAGTATAATAATAATTCGTGCATAGTTGAAACAACCTTTAAAACAGACCAGATAATTGGAATTCATTTCTACGGTACTCAAAATAAAATATCAATGTATTAAAACAACTGTAATATGCATAGTAGGTGTCATTTTTACATTTTAATGCTAGGTAAATTATCCATAATAATATTCGATTCAACAGATATAAAGCAGGAAAATATATTTAAAAATGCATATAAAAGTAGAACACGAATAGTCACTGCAAGAGTTTATTTGTTTAATTTTACTAAATTTTTTTTCAAAAGAAAATTCATAATATATATAGAAGTAATTACAGCATTAAAAAAACTGAATAAACAAAACATACGTATGCGTAGTATAGCTACTGTATTGTATCATCTTTTAGAGTAATCAAAAATGTGGGGAAAATATAAATATGTATTCGCATTAACAAAAACACACGTACAATTATTTCTAAAATGGTATCTAATGAGTATCCAATCTCTTTACAGTACAACACAGAAGCGAATTAGTTATGAAAAAGTATATTACTTGGGAAAAGTATTGCAACTATTTAATTTGCAGAAAAAATTATGTACTGTCCCTGTAATTAACAATGATTTTACAAAAATCAGCAAGTAGCAATTTTCGCAATACCCATTATTTTACAATTAACGGGCTAAATTCATGATGGTCACATGATACATGCAAACACGTGTATCCTTTAAATTCAAAACTGACTTTACACTTGTGGTTGTTGTCTTACTTGTAAAATTTAGATCAAATTGGATCATTGGGTAAAGATGTGTTCAAGTATTTAAATAATTCAAAAAGTTTTTCCAAATTAGAAATAAAATTCTTGCATTAAATGTGTGCTTTTAAATCGAATGCATTTTGTTTACCCAAGTGCGTTATTACTGTTGACAAATCTATTCTTTTTAAAAGTTTACGTAAAAAGTAACAAAAAAACCCCATGAACTGATTGGCTTGAAACACGTGATTGCATTAACATGTGACTATGACTTCACATGAATTACTGAAATAATTGGTAGTAAATACGTGATTTCAGTAACGTCATCATGATATCACATGGATTTTAACTCAATAGATTTATTACTACAAAACTGTTACAAGTATATTAATACTTCAATAATTTTTTGGTGATATTTGTTAAGAAAATCTTTTTGTTATATAATGAAAAAAAATATTTAACCTTCGAAAAAAAACTGGGAGGCCATTTTTTCTCAGTGACATATTTATTAATCCACATCTTGTCAAGTATAATATTTAATAATATATCTTTTTAATGAGTTTAATTATATAAGTTCAAAATGTAAATTTTAATATTAATATGAGTTTATATCTTACCCCTTTAATTAAAAGTTTAAATATAAATAAATATTTATACAGCTAGTATGCAGGGATGTTATTAAATGAATGGTTCCTTTTTATTTTAGAACTTGCTAACTTTAATACATTTGTGATTAATTACTTTTAAATATCTGCTTTGCTTACATTCTCAAAAAAAAAAAAATAATAATAAATAAACAAAAAGGAAAAATGAAGTAAATCAAAATTTTAAAATATATTTTTCTAAAAACAAAATAACAACAACAACATAATAATGGCTATAGAATTAACATTTCATTGGTATTATATTTTTGCTTATATTTCAGCAATTAGAAAATCCATTGCTGATCCTATTGATAAATATTGATTATTATCCAGCATATATATACCATACATTTATTCTGAATATTTTATGTAAAAATCAGTGGAAGCAAAAGCAAAGTATTTCGCGAAATAAAAACACAACTTACGTTCACTGTTGCTTTGGAAAATGAGAAAAAAATTACATTAAATCAAAAAAACATCGTAAAATTTTTTTTTAATTAAATAAAATGAATGAATTTTTAATAGTATTCCTTTTCATAAGCCAGAAAATCCATGCCTGAAAGCCAGAAGAAAATTAAAATAAAACCAACTGAAAGATGTCCATTGAACTACGGCAGCAAGCAAGTTAAAATATTAAAAAAACATTTAAAAACCACTATTATGCCAATTATATTTAAAATAGCTTATTTTTATAATTAAATTGAAATCGGATATAGGAAATTGTTATTTACGATCATTAGTTAGAACTGTGTTTATAAATAACTTAAGCCATGTCATTTATATTGCAACACTTTTAAAATTCCGCTTTAAAAAAATTATACTAATGTTTTAACAAAAAAAGTTTTGTTAGTATTTTTAATTTTTTTTATACATTTGACTAAGATTACTTCTTTAATTGTTTTCAAAATGGTATTTACAGAAAAAAGAACTTTTAAAAATGTTTAAGATGAACGCTTCAGAGATTTGAATGTTTCATAAAGTGATTTTGCTTAATCTATTACACTGAACATTTTAACTTTAAAAAAAAAACAATTTATTTTATTTTTAATTGAACATTTTCAAATAAAAGAGCTATTCCCTCAGGTATAGAAAAATCCAACTTGAAATGTAGCTAAAATATTTCCCAAACAATTTCTTTTGATTAAAAAAAAAGTAATCTACTGGGATCAGAGAAAAAAAAATAAAGAAGCATTGAAACAATTTTAATATAATTTTATTTAAGTTAAGGAAAAGTTACAAATATTTTTCTTTTTATTCCTGAATCATAAAATTTACTTTTTCAAATCATTGAAAGCTTGAATTTATTTTAAGCCATCTTTGAGTCATTTATATTTTTTAAGTATTATTTTTCACCTTTATGAGGTCATAAATATTTTTAATGCAATATATATGTTGTTAGTTTCAATTATCTTTTTATGAAAGAACTGCAAATCTGATTGATCACTTATGTAAACATATAATAATATTAAAACAATAAAATTCAATAAAAATCGTGTTTTCCTGGCAAACAAATATTTTTTTAAAAAAATACTCACGGAAGAATAAAAGTTCTTTTTTCTCCATTTTACAATACTCTATTACATTTTTTTTTTCAGCATAAATTGTTTTCCAAAAAGTTCAGGAAATCATGGTGTGGTAGAAAGAGATATTTAAGTTACATTTGTTCTCATTTCAGTATATATATAGTTATTATCTTTCTTCTTAGCGCTCTCTAAAAGATTGTAATATTTCATAGTAACTCTAATTTTCAATGTTTTATGGTCAAATATTATTTTTTTAGTTTTGAATTGAATAATTGTTTTACCGCACACTGATTTATTCACATTGCTTTTTTAAAAACTTTCTTACTTAAAAAAAAATGTGAAAAGTACATTGCAAAATCAATGTTCTGTATGATAAACATATTTTCAAATGCCAAATGGCCGAGATGTAGCGCATCGCGCTTCCACACCACAGATCCGAGGTTCTATCTCCAGGTTGTGCAAGGTCGACTCGGCCTTCGTCCCTTCAGTGGGTCGATAAATGAGTATCAAGCTTGCTTGATGATCAAATACTGGGGGGTTTGTACTGACCACATGACCGAAGCATCTGCTCTTGCACCTCAGCCCTCAAGGTCACGTATACTGAAATGGGCACAGTAGGCCTTGACCCTCATGCGCTGTTGCGCCACTGAACTTATGGTGTAATAGTACAATGGAGTTTCAACTCGTAATTGTTCTTAATCGAATTTTTTTAAAAACATAGTTCTAGAGTCGAAAAATTTCGTTTCATCATTTGTTTATCCATCCCTGATATGTTTTTCCATCAAACTTGTTTGTTATTGCAGATCGAAGTTAACAAAAATTTTATTTTCTTCTTTGAAATTTAAAACTTTGATGAACGTATTTTTTGTCGTCAGAAAAATTAGGTAGATAAATATTAAAGTTCGCAGTTTATACTTAGCATACAAGAAAATCGACCGACACAAGGATTGTATCAATAATCTTTTTGTATTCGTTAGCACTAGGATCATAAATTGTTCAGTTATCGAGGAATAATGAAATAAGATTCATTTTTGACAAATGGCTACAAAGAAAGTAACACTACATCTAGCACTCAATGTTCTTGATCTTATAAATGTTACAGAATAGACTTTTCATTTGCTTATTTTCTTAAAAAGGTATATTATTCGGTAATACTTCATAATCATCTGATTTAGTAATTATTTAGAATGCCTTTTGAAATCACCTTTTTTCAAACTTCAATTGTGGCATAGTTCCAATTCTCAGCAATCAGAATCGAATTAAATAATTTCTGTAAAATAACTACATGTTCCTTTAGTCTGAAAAAATCAAGTTTTGGATTTTAAAAATTATATAAATGAATTCGTTATTGAAGCATTATGAATTGCAATATTCATTGCACTTTATATTCTTGAAACAGTTCTTATCTGTATAAGCAAAATGTAAATATTTGCGTGATAAATTCTTTTTTTGAATATCCAAACTGTTAATAATGAGCAATTAATATTCGTAACATTCTCAGCTGACATCCATCGTCATTTATTTTTCTTGTACCAGTTCTTTTCTGGACAATGACTGTGTGAGAGAAATTCTTTTTAAAAAACAAATGAGAAAATAAAAAAATTTATTGAGCAAATAATATTCAATTTTATTGTCCTTATTTAACTTGTACCAGTTCTCCTCTGGACGAGCAGTATGTAAATATTTGTGTAAGAGAAATTATTTTTGAAAACCAAACTGCTAATATAATGAGCAACTAATACTAAAATTCTGAAATCCATAGCATAAATAATGCATCTATATCACTTTTCGGTCACCATAAACATATCTCTTCCGTTTCCAAACTCATCTTTAATGTGTTATCCTTTCAAAAATATCCCCAGTTGATGATGAGTGAGGCGCATCATGTTTTCTATTCGTGTTTTCAAACTGTACGTACCTGACATATGGCAAAATGATAAGCACACAGACACTTTGAGAGAAATATAATTCTTCGAAACCACTACAGTTTCTTCCTATTTTTAAATTATTTAGATATGCATATCGCATTCAGTGCAATTGCAGTTGAATTCTAAATTAAAGCAATATAGCGCAATTAAAAAAATCTCTCCACTGCTGTACACGAAATTTCCCCCACGCATTTCAATCTTGGCTTTGAAAATATAACACAATTCTTGATTCATAATTTTTCTAATTATTTTTTTTAATTGTCCGTTGTTTTCTTGATTTTGGAAGGTATTCAATCAAAAATCATAATGTTTTTTTGTAGAGATGTAAGGACTGCCGTAAGACCCACGTCAAACTGCTGTCCTATCCTGATACGATGTTTTAATTCTGCAAAACTATATGTACCCAGATAGTCGATCATTTCTGTGGACCAACGAAATTGCTGCCTTTCACTGACTGAACTTAATGAGAGTTTTTCGAATTATTTTCTCTTTCGGAACTTCGGATTTCTTTGCTGCAACTGGAATGGCTAAGTCATTCCCCGCCGAAAAAAATTGATTTCTGAATGAACTGCTTCATATTGTAGCTTTTAAGAAATCTGTTTATAAATTTTAATTTTTAATATTTCTAATATGGAAGTACACTTTTCTTATAATACAATAATTTCTCTTTTACATTAAATATTTTTAATAATCCTGGACAATGGTATAATTTTTTAGTTATTCTAAATTCACTGATCAGAGATTACAGAACCATCGAGTGTTATGTGCCTCATCTAGTAAACTGTAACTGTATAGATGTAATCCTCTTACATAGTAATTACACCACAAAATTATAAATTACAAAAACGGCGTATTCTAACAAAATATTTTTAGTATAGTTGTTCTATATATTTGATTCTAAGCGTTTAGAGACATCAAATATAACAACCTGTTCGATCAACCATAGCTGAATATCTTAATAATGAAGAATTACGTGTTAATTAGCGCTAAATAATTTCATGGTATTGAAGTAATATCATTAAAACAGAGAAATAAGTGTAATGCAATTAACATATAATAGCAGAAGATAGTTTTTAGAAAACTTGGTGCTTTTTTTAAAAAATGTAAATATTTAGTAATAAATATGTAAAACAAATCAAATAATATACCAATTGAAAAATTGCCTTTACATCAACACAAATAAATTTACATTCAAAATTAATTTTGAAAAACTATTTTAAGATTTCAAAAAAAAAAAATATTTTTAATAGTTATTTTTTTTGCATACATCTGGCTGCAGCACTATTCGTATTAATTAATTTAATTTAAAAATCTATATCCTCTAAAATTTAAAATTTTTATTTATTTAAAAAAAAACTAAGTAGAACTTTAATAAATTTTCATCTAAATCTAAAACTAATATTAAAATAATACGAAATTTAAAGTATTTTTTTCTAAAAAACCTGCGCAATTCAACTAAATTAAAAAATGAAATATTAGTTACAATTAGCTTTAGCTCTTTTTAAAAATCTATGAATATTTTCTTTATTTCTATTACAACTTTTTATCTTTTATAAGAAATATTCCCGTATTGAGTAAAGGCCTTAACTAGTTTTCAGCTTTGGTATTGAAAATTTATTCCTAGCGTAATATATCGTCAACCACAATTTCGTCGCCAAATGCCACGATGGAGTAACAGTAGTGGAAAACCCTTTCCGTGTGCATGTCCATATATAATTATAAAAATGGCAGCTTTAAGCGACGGTTTTTGATTTGGCGAAATTGGTTGACGGTATAACACATAAGTACATTACATTTTATGTTCAAGTATATTTACGAACCATAAAGAATCACTAGCATTTATTTAAACATAAGAAGAAATTAAAATTTTTCTCGGTGATATTTATTTACTTAAATTCTTTTTATATTTTTCACTCTATCATTACTTTGCTTAGAAAATATCTCGTTTCAATGCTTCTTTATTTTAAATAATTATTTGAACTGGTTAACTTCGAAGAATATCTAACTTTTGAATAGTTTTTAATTGAATGAATGCATTATGTGAAAATCACCATTTAAAATATTAATTGTATTAATAAATCGTTGGTGAAGTGTTAAAAAACTGCAAGGTTTTAAAAATTATAGGTCTTATATGGAAGACTGAAGGCACTCATATTATATAAATTGGGTTTTATTTAAAATTCTTTGCTAAGTTTTAAATAGTATACATATTTTTTCAAAATATTTTCCAAAAGCGAAAGGCTTAACCACATGCAACAGAAATTTAACAACATGCTCAAAATATGCAGAAGAGCAAAAGGCACAGAAAAGAAATAAGAGATGCAATGTGCAGTGCAATAAGCTTTAAAGTGATATAAAACTAAACATTAAATGTGTAGTTTAAGAAGAGTATACATATAAATTATGTAACTAAAATTAAAAATCAATTGCAAGTATCTTTTAACAATATACAAATTGAAAATTATACAAGTGAAACTAAATTTCAAAAGTTCAATATATACTTATTAATAATTAAATGTTATTTAATGAACAATAAACACATTTTTGAGGTTAGAACAAGCATTAAATTGAAGATTACATGTAATAAAATTTATAACCAAATTCTAAAAAAATAATTTATTTCAATATATGTACCATTTCTTTTTGAATTAATAAATAAAGAGTTCTACTTTACATTTTTAAGACTAAATTTAAGATAAAACCATCTATTTGGGTATAAACAAATCTGGATTGTTTTTAATTTGATTTAAAACATAATCAATGTTAGCTGAAACGGCGTCTTTAGGCATATATAACAAAAAATAGTCCGGACTGACCTGAACAAGTTCATACTGTCAGAAAAAGAATAAAGTTTAAGTATGAGTAAATTGAAAGCTTTGTAATAAATATAAAATCAAATAATTAAAAAATTTGCTTTGGTTAATTACTAAATAAAAGCAGTTAAAAAAAGGGTATATTTAAGATTTTCGAATTGTAATGATTCAATAAAAATAATTTTATATTTAGTTGGTTAAGCTTAGACCATTAAATAAATGCACAATTTTAAACTGAATTCATTCAAACAATCAGTAATTTAAAAATGTATGCAGTTTAAAAGCGATTATTAAATATATAATATCAATCACAACAAAAATAGAAGCATTTGTTTTTAATATAATTATTATGTGTGAATATAAAGCTCTTTCAGTAGAATTTTACACTCCTAATGTTAGCATAAATTGCAATAATTGTGCCAAAAATTAAGTGATTTTGTGCAATGTGCATAAAATGTGAATAGCAAAATTCTTATTAAACTAAACATTTCAAAGATATGAACATGCAAAAAAAATTTTTTAGATAAAAACCATGCGTAAATGAACACGCAGAAATTACTAATTAAATTTGAAAAATGATCATTTATATATCTAAGATCATGCACATGCAATTTGGTATTTAAATCAAAGAAATATTTAGAACAATATAAAAAGCAAAACTAATCATAGAATTATTTTGATTCTCTATTAATATTCATGATAAAAATTAGTTAAATTTATTTTGAAAATATGCAGTCTTTCAACACTTTTTCTTTAGTGAAAAATTTGCAGGATTCTTAATTTTGTACCATATGTTTGAAAAATATAATTTTACAATTTAGAATTTAGGTTTCTTATTAAATCCCCCTTTGTGTTTTTGTGAGTATAATTATTTATATTTTTATATTTTTTTACTATTCAATTTATTATTTTTCACATAATCCATTCATTTTGTATTTATTTTTGTACAAAATACCCGATTTTTTCCCCCAATTTAATCTTATTTGCAATTAAAATATATTGTACCCTCATACAATAAACGGAGTAGCACAAGAAAAAAAAAGACTGATTAAAATCTTGTGATGGTGAATTTATCAAACTCCAATTTTGTTTTATATAGAGGAATTTGAAAAAAAAATTTTATTTAGTTATTTCATTATATCAGATGTGTTTTATTTTTTTTCACTTTCTCAGCAATTGCTAAATGTTATTTAAAGTTTTATTGCACCTCTCAAAGCTAATATTAATTTATTCATTATAGAGTTCTAAATTGTTTTATTCTTATGAATATTTAATACACGTTTAATTCTGCTTTTTAATTAGAAATAAGGAAATGAAAGAAGGCAAGGCAAATTACTGAAATAAATACATTTAATAGCATATTTTACTTTTAAACTCCTTGCACAATATGATTCTTATATTCTGAAAAAATTAAGATATTTGTAATATCATAATATATTTTATTTCTCTTTTCTTACATTTTTTCTTTAATTGTTAGTGTTATTAAAGATAATTGAATTATTTAGTCTTACAATATGTAAAAAAAATTACAACAAAAAACGATAAAAGTTACTGTCCGCTGTTTTAAAAGGTTGTTCAGTGTTGGTTTGTTTTCTATTTTTTCATGCACTACCTATCATAAATATATATTTTTTACTGTAGGGTCAGGTTGGAAACCTATAAGGAAGACTTAACCCTACTTCTCTGTCCTAAGTTGGTGAAAACCTAATAGTTTTCCATTTGGGTCAATTGATTTTTTCATAGAAATTGGTTAGTTGTTCTTAGAATGCAGATTCGGAATTTTACGTATTACTTTTATTAATGTGTCTATAATTTCTTATATCTATTAAATATGTTTATATATTCCTTAAGCTGAGATCAACAGTGTGTGTGTGTGTGAATAATTTTATAACTATAAGAATTTTTTTTTTTTTCTTTTTTGACGTAGTAATAGTTTCTTTTTTTTTCCGTTAATCAAGATTTTTTTAAAATTTTGGTTAGCTCAATATCTAAGCCACAAATTAGCTATTTCATTTTAGACAATTTTCTTATCAATCTTCGACCTCAAGTAGTTCCTTTTGTATTTTTCTTTTCTTCTTCTGTTATATTTGTAATAAGAGTAATCGTGCTGGGAAATTTGCTTCTATCAGCTGTAGGTAAACATCTTATAAAATGCAATTTCAATAAATAGTTTTCTTCATTTTACTAAGAAATATATTCATACAAGAGAAAAAAAATAATTTATATTTTTCATACATATACATATGTATAAAACACTTACCTCCCCTTGTCCCAGAGCCTCACCCGGTATGTACAATTCAGGATACACGTTTTTTAAATACCATTCAAAGGATTTGCAATTTAGATTTTTTCTTAAATTTTTTCGGGAGGTTACATCACCGTATTCTCCCTGTAAAAGAATCCTCTGTTACGAAATGTAATATTAGAAACAATATCCCAACACCTTTAATATATATAAAAACATTAAAAATATCATTAATTTTTAAAACATTCATGAATGAACAATATTTGAAAACAAAAAAAAAGTTACACAAAAACATAAGAACACATTATTTTGTCTGAGGAAAGTCACAAAATTCGGGAAGAAAAATTGGCTAGGGATCATAGGCTTATAGTCGTATCACACGTACATTTTCCGTGCAACTTTTTCGTGCAATTTTTAACCTAATTTGAGGGGAAAGGGTTACCGTAAGCAAAACGACATGCTCTAACATCAGCCACACTCTATCTCAGCATTGAAAAATTACTCGTCGATTTTTGTGCTTCGGAAAACGAAAACCCAAAATTATTTCTTTTATTTCGCGCACGCTTTTGTTGATCGGAGTAAACATAAATGGAGCACCATTCTATTTGAAATATTTTACGCCGTTAAAATATTATACACCATTAAAAATTTGTATGCCATATTTGATGCCTTTGACGAAATCGAAGCCGTCATCTTGTTTATGCCGTAGGGCGTCGAAAAACCTCATTGGATGGAATTTCAAGCAATTTTTATTTGGAACATTTTTTTGAACTCACTAATAAATTCGAAAGCCGTTGCTATGGCAGCAGAGTAAAAATTGCACAAATTGGACGAAAAATTGCTCGAAACGTGTACGTCTGATAAGGCCTTTAAAGATAGCATGCGTGACTCGTAAGTCTATGGTTACGGGTTCAATCCCGGCTGGAGTTGATACATTTTTTGAATAGGAAAATCGCACGCACGCATCCCATATGGTTATGTGGCATGTAAAAGATCCCTTGAGTATCAATTTGACACTGGTACTCCCAGAAAAATCAAATCATGACAATGTTTAGAATTGACGAGAGCCATGAGATTGAGTAAATTCTAGCGTCAGAAATTTGGTAGTGGGATCCGTTACTAGTGGGTGCTACCAATAAAACGGCTCTTATAGCTGGAATTACCCGTGTCTGTGAAGATAGCTGCTAAAATGCAGCCCATTTCATTAATAAAATATTGTAGAATTTTGACAACAGAAGAAACATGGGAAAACTTCTGGTAATTCAATTTCTTTACCTACATTTTGAAAACTCAGTCATAAAAGTAATATATAGTGGGTTTTTTTTTTTTAAAAATAAGCTACTTGATTTAAAAAGTTTGAATGCAGTTAACTTTTCATTTGATTTTGCATTAGCTGTTTTTCGACCTACGTGACCTCTGAAAAATAATTAATTGTTGAATTAAATGCTGTTTCTTATTTAGCAGAACAACATTTGTATAGTTTTGTTGTTTCAAATTATTGAAAAATATGGTTTCGGAAAACTTATTTCCACTTTTTTAAAGAGTTTTCGGTTTCATTTGTAATTTCATTCGTTTTTTAATCGAATTTGTATATTTGAAACATCGTACATTTAAAAAAGTACAATTGTAACCATTCATTATAAATGTAACTGAGTGTGCTAAGCAGCAGAAGCGGCCTCTTGTGACCACATATCTTCAGTAGAGGCCTGGTGAAGAAAGAATGTAGTCACTGTGAAAACTAATCCATGTTCCTTACCCATTAATTTTGTTAACGATATGTATTGTTACTCTATAAAGAAGACCTGTGACGGATCTTTACGCGACCTTCACACTAATCCTCTTGGGGAATCTTTGGGCTAGCATTTTGCGTTTAATTCACAGCCATCCCTCTCAAGAAGAAACCGTGATATTCAGATTAGTTCGACTATATAAAGTCAAAGTTTTGTAATTATAGGGAAGGAGGTAGGTTGGAAGCAGCTATATGCGTTACGCAGGTAAGATAGGCTAAGGTTTACTTTCGCATGCAAAGATTAAGAGTGGTGTTTTACTACTGAGTTGAAATAGTAGATTTGAGGTTAGGAATCAACGATAGATTACGTTGAGTTAAATACGTTGATTCCACATATTTGCTTAATAATCATTGTTTTTTCCGTGCTACTCATTTGACATTCACTTTAGGAATAAATTGTTGTTTGTTAGTTTGTTTGACTAAAGAAATAATTGTGATTATGGAATTTTCTGGCTATGCTTTCATTCCTCCCACACCCTTAAAGTATCGGACTACGTTCGAAACCATTATTTTGCAAAAGCGTATAAATGGATAATATTTATAATATTTAGTGTCACTTCGATTAGAAAATGGCTATAAAATTGTTTTAAGAATATTATTACAATAAAAATTATTTAAGTGCAATATTTTGACAAAAAATGGACATAGAATGACCCATTTCCAAAATATTCTATTGTAAAAAATGCTTCTATTAGAATAATATTTTTCCTGTATACAGCTCGGACCTCTCTACAGAGACTCAAGTAGAATTTTTGAAATATATAACATAGAAGTGGATTTATCCATATTTTACTACAACAAAGGGGAGAAATTTTAAGAAAAAAACGCCGGTAATTATTTCAATGGGTGGTAACTCTGAAAATGTGAACTTTTCAAAAATCCTAGTTAAGACTCTCTGGAAAAGTCTTTATGTACTCGCGCGTGCGCGAAATATTATTATTTTAGAAGCATTTTTTATAAAAGGAGAACATTTTGAAAAAAAAGATTATTCTAGGTTAATTATTTGCTAAAATATTGTATTTAATTAATTTTTTTTGTCAAAATATTCTTAAAATAATTTTATACATGTATACTAATCTAAGTGACACTAAATATCATGAAAATTACTCATTTATGCGCTTTTTTAAAATCACGGTTCCGAACGTAGTCGAATACCTTAAGTAGGCAAGACGCAGAGAGAGAAACTTCGGATGGAAGTTTTTCGCAGACCTTATTAAACCCAACCATTTTTTAGTTTTATCTTTAACGTCCAAATCTCTACATGACATTATTATTATTGTAAAATATTTGCCTATAATTTTAAAGCAATAACAATTCGCATTTTTCGGACTATATTGCACATGACTTAGACATACAATAATAAACATGACAAATCTATTTTGACTAAAAAAAATATTGCATGTGACATGTAAGTAATATTCCTTTGAAAATGCAAAACTTCTCATTTCAATGCGCCTTTCTACAAAATACAAAAACTGAAAACAATGAAGTTTCATTTAAAGAAACATATTTTCATCAATATTAAAATTAAGAAAAAAATATTGTAAATGAGCTTTTTTTTTAATTTTATTACTTTTTATTAAAACCTTAACATTACGATTTTTATTACCATTGTTCAAATTTATTTAATGCATACATTATGCATTGCAAAAACTTCATAATGGACAGTAATTCAACATTTTTCTTTTCCTAAATTAGATTTATAAATTAAGTTTTGAACGATTTCACAAAATTTTTAAATACAAAATTAAAACTCATTAATATCACTGTATAAGAAATGCTGAAGTAAAACATAAATGAGAAATAAAAATGTACCTACCAAGTCATTCCCTATCCTGTCGTAATAGTATTTCTTGTAATCATCTAGCCAAACTTCTGCTAAGCGCACAGAATTCTTCCGCAGCACATTGACCCCTGATTTCCATTTATATGGACTTCTTTTTCTAAAAATGTGTCCTACGTGAGAGCACGGTAAAATTTCCAAAGAACCACCGCACATCCAAGTCTACAAATAAATTAAGTTACTCAGAAAAAATTCAATGTTATCTAATAAATAACTTTCTGTTGAAAGTAATTCATTTTATATCGCGTTGGATTAATATATTTGAGTTTAAAATTCCTTTAAAAAAAAGCAAATTATATGATAGTAACATAATCTAAACAGTCTATAAAATAGAAATGCTTAAATATCTAAACAAGAGAATCAAGCATTTGACAGCTTTTCATTTGCGCTTGTGAAATTGTGATTACGTATTTCAACTGAGGATAAAAAATTGTTGGGTTTTTGAAACTATTGTACATTTAAACGTGTGTTTCTTATCGGAAGGAAGTTTACTCTAATTGCTGGAGAGTTTCAGACATTTGCGTTGAGATTTTCTGCATGTACAGAACGATTAATCATGTAAAATATCGTGTATTATCATCGATATTAAATGAGAAGCTGTTTTTAAAAACATTTAATGTATTATATGAATATTTCTAAATATTTGATTCAAAAAAATTTTGCAGTATAGCGACAACAAAAACATTTCTGTGTCACTACATTCTTCCCCCTTTTCTAAAAAGGTTTGTCCCAAATCACGTGGGGGGGGGGGGCCGGCGGAGCCCCGGAGGAAAGGGTACCAATCATTGGGCGCATGTCATGAGTTCGATCCGTGTAGGGGAATGATGTACGTTAAATCTGTCGAAAGCTCAAACATCCTCCCGTTGGTGTGGTAGTTAGGAGAGGGGGGTGCCTGTTCAAGTGTCGTCCTCGTCACTTGATCATGGTTCAAAATGACGAAATCCGTCTCCAAAAGCCCTCGTGTAGCTGAACAGTGCGACGCTAATATTCACTCACTCACCCTAATCACGTGGTCGGAGATTTACTATGGCGTCGTATTTTGTAGGTGGATGCATTTAGTAGCCAGTGATTGAAAGAAGCATTTGTTGAGCAGATAATGTAGTCCTTCTCAAATTTTCAATATTTGGGGCCCAATATTCAATTATAAGTTTCATCGCCCCCCCCCACTCTCCCAGTACCACTAAATACCCTCCGTGTAGGGCAGCGATGCACGTTAAATCTGTCGAGAGCTGAAACGTCCTCCCGTTAGTGTGGTGTGGTAGTTAGGAGAGGGGGGGTGCCAGCTCAGGTGTCGTCCTCGTCACTTGACCATGGTTTAAAATTACGTGGTTCGTCACCAAAAGCCCTCGTATAGCTGAACAGTGCGACGTTTATTTTCAATCAATCAATCAATCAAGCGCCCCCCCCCCCCTACTCTCCATACAAATAACAATGTGTGCATCGAATTCAATAATACTATATTTTCACCAAACCTACAATACTCCTTTAACCTCTTAAGTGCCACCAGCGTATATATACGTCTCGCTCAGCCGGTGTTTTAAATACCCCGGACCTATTTTTATATATATTTCCAAAGTACGATCTTTTCCTTGCACTGTTATCCCTAAAGTTATTCCGAAGGGTTTGAAAATAATCTTAAGGGGCAATAAAATAACCTTGCGAAGGATATACTTATATCAGAGAATTTATTTATTCCTAGAGTGAGAAAAACCGATCTTTTGCAGAAAATTTCATGAAACCATTTAATTTTTTAAGGAAAAAAATTAAAATGGTACTCTTCCTACAAATTTGATCTACAAGTACGTCAAAATATGTATAACGAAAGTTGGTATGGGTTTAGTGATAACATGATTAGTATCACACACAATAAAACAGACCAATATAATTTAATTAGTGCTGAAAAGGTGGTAAAATAAAAAATAAAAGTCAATCTTTGATAATATTGGTTAAAATAATTGTGGCTTATATCCAATAAGAATTTTGATTTAAATTTGAACAATAATATTGTATGATCGCTTAAGAGAAGGTGGTACTGTAAAAATAGAGGCCGAACAATTGGTAAAATTTACCGAAACTTCCGTCTAATCGGCGCTATTTTCAGAATCCAAGCAATTCATTTTAACTTTATTTTATTTATATAAAAGTACCGCCTTTTTTATTTATAGAAGGCGATACTTTTAAAATAAAACCGATCAAAGATGTTATTGAACAAAATAACGGGATTTATATCCTATCAACACCTTGGTACACAATTTTTCAGCAATAAAATCATTCAATCTCTTTAAAAGGGCGAAACTTTTCATGAAAAGGCCATATCTAATATTACATTGGTTAAATTAGTTATGGTTTTCATCCAATCAACCTCTGTCCTCAGAATTTGAGCAATAAAGAAGGCGGTACTTTAAGAGGAAAGGATCAACTATTCCGCGTCATTGGTCAAATTTACCGAAACTTTTATCCAATCAAAGGTTGCATTTAAACTGGAGCAATGAAATTTAATTAGTGTTAAAAAAGGCGGTACTTTAAAAATGTAAGGAAATCTAGGGTTCTATATTTGTTAAATTAAATGTGGATTTTATCCAATCAGCTCTGCATTTTGTTTCTAAATAATAAAATACGTGAAGTAATGCGATATTTTAAAAATAAAAGCCGATCTGTGTGGTGACATGTGTGATTCACATTCAACCAACGCTTTTTTGAGCAATTTCTACAATAAAATCATGAAATTATTGAAAGGAGGTAATTTATTCCGAACTATGACGACCATGGTTAAATGTATTGATACTTACACCCAATTTTAGCGCTTTTATTAGAACCGGAACAGCACACAATTTTAATTAATGTTTTAAAAAAGGTGGTACTTTAAAAATATAAGAAAACCTTTTGGGTTCCATTGGTTGAATTAAACGTGGATATTTCATCCTATCGGCATTGTCATTAGTATCTGGTCAAATAAAATTTTTAAACAAATTTCATAAGGAATGCATTATTTTAAAAAGAAAGACTATGTTTGTTTTTTATTGTGATTCAAATAATTGCGACTCATATTCAGTGGATGTATTTTGTATGATCCATTGGAGGCGCTAAATAAAAGTGCTCTTTGCATTTTGATTATTTCTACGTTGTTATATAAATGCGCACATTGAATTATGTACTTTATGTTGATTGCGTGTTCAAATGTAAAAAAATGTCTGTCATACCATTTTTATTGAAATCAGGCTTTGGCCCGCAATTAATTTCTCAGTGCATTTTACATTA
>BMAV01005983.1:118886-155532 GCA_019973955.1 Trichonephila inaurata madagascariensis
AACTGAATGAGACGAAACCCCTTGGCATGGACAATTAAAAACCATCCGTTCTCTTGAATACCAAAAAAATTTGACAACGTGACGACATTATCTACAAACATCTACTATCTTATATCTAACCACATATATTATATATTCTATCTTACTGACTATTTAAAAACTCTTCGATAGTGACGTTCACTTACATTGAGACACAGTTCTAGCTTAAAATACCAGTTTTGATGGACAGAAGAAAACACAGTATAGACCTTACGTAATACTTCTCAAACTTTCAATGTTTGTGATTCAGTTTTCAATTACAATTTCCATGGCGGCCCCCTCCATACAATAATAATGCAATAATGCACTTCGACGCTAAAGCTACAATACGACTTCAATTATTAACTCTACTCACATTATCAAGATAAGTATTACATTTTACGTATAATTTTGTATATGACAAGCCCATGGGGTCAATATTAATTAATAAACTTGTTCTTACCAACTTAGTATTGTGAATTAATGATCAAATGCATTGTACAGTACCAGTAGCGCTCACTGGAATTTTTCAAGGGAGGGGGGGGGGGCCCAGCGTTGAAAGTCCACCATTCTTGTATCATGCTCCTTTTGATTTTGTCGATTTTCGGGTAGAATAAACAGTAAAAAAACTAGTTATTGAATAAATAATTATCATTAATTAATAAAATTAATCAGTAATAACAAATATTTAATTAAATTTTACGTACTATATCTTAAGAATTTTAATCAGTTGGGGGAAAAATCAAGGGCTATGAGGGGGATCTGGACCCCTTGGAAAGTCCTCTTGTGTTCTCCACTGTGCAGTATTGATATTTTAAGTATATTATATCATTTTTCTCAGAATGTATTTTGTTTTGACTAATTTCCGTAAATTAATAATATTTTTAAATAATCTTTTATTTTTGACTTTTCGATATGCTCGCGTCCCCCTTGTAGAATTATCACGTTTTCCTAGAGGGGCGCACCCCACAGTTTGAGAAACCCTGAGATAATGAGTCATTTCAAATTTTGTGTTGCCTTGCAAAAGAGTGTTACGTAGGCTTATATGAAATGTTGAAGCATGTTTAAGGCAGTGATACATTATCGCAAACACAAGATTTGAGTGGCATCGACGTTTCGGAGAAGGAAAGGAATGTGTCAAAGACGACGAATACTCTGGAAGTCCACAGACTTTCCGCACCGCTGAAAACATCGAAAAGTTTTGTGTGGCGGAACGTAAGACATGCTTCAAACAACGACAGGGTGAAAATGAAAACTGTTTTGCCACATTCTCCTTACTACCCTGATTCCGCTTCCTGAAACTTCAGAATATTTCTTGAACTAGCACGTCACTTGCAAGATCGTCGATTTCAATCTGAAGATGAAGTTAAAAGTGTATTGCTGGCTGAATTAAAGGACATGGCTAAAAATGAATTCCATGAATGTTTACAAACGATTGCAAAAGTGGGCTGTTGTTCAAGGGTCTTATTGTGAAGGAGGATGTGTTTCAACAACTTCACTGGTCATATTTTTTTAAGTTATAAACTCTGTCAGGGAACTTTTGGATCCTACTAAGTAAATCAAAAAAATATATATCTTCAATTACTAATCGCTTGCAAAGGTAAAAGAATCTGTTTTGAAGAACTTGACTTTTGCTGCCCCTTTTAATAATAATACACGTTAAGAAGAAAACATGTTATACATAAATTTGAAAGTTGGTTTTTTGTTTGGGGCTTATACAAATCCCTGCCGCTGATCGTATCGCTCCAAAATTTTGCAGTGAGTTTAGCTATTGTTTCAAAGAAGCCATAAATATATTTCCGGCGAAAATAAAGCTCCAAACTTATTTTGAGTGAATTTAAAAATCCTTCTTAAGGAAGGTTTTGTATGTGTATGTGCAAAGTCAACCAAAAATCTTGATATGCAATCAATAGTGGACACTTGATATTGCTCATGTTTAGAAAACGCTTACTGCACTTCGCGACAGCTTTTGCTTTAGAAATGTTTAAGAACAGGCAAAGGTGAGTAGCAGGGGTGTTACAGGTTAAATTTCTCGTTCTTAAACTATTACACAGTTAGACTTTAAAACTTTCAAGCACATTTATTTGCCGAACAGAGAGAAATTCATAAATTACCCATTTTTGCTAGAATCGGCACCTAAGGGTTAGTGTTAAAGTTGCATAAAAGATAAATTTGTTCCATTCTGGAAATTCAAGTCGTGTTCTTTAGAAATTAAGAAGCGATTGCTCTAAAAATATTTTTCGATACAAACGAAAGCTTTATGTGCGAAAGACTTAGATATCAACAACTTATATATTATGTACACTTAGTGTCCAAATTATTATGATCACGTGACATTTATACAGAGACTGGTTATATAAGTTATAGTTGTTTTATACAGAGCTGGTTATATAGTTGCTGCCACACGAGAGGAAGATCTATCTTCTAAAAAAATGTAGGTATAGTGAAACAACAATTGCATAGTTTTATTTGCAAAGAAGTGAAGAAAAAAGTTTGAACATGGGATAATTGTAGGAGCTCGAAATGTAGGGACAGCAGCATTTGTGAAGTGTTCATTTGAGAAACGCATTTGCTAATGCTTACAGGGAATCGGGTATCAAGCAGAAAGCCAAGGTTCCAATGTCACGCCTCGCAAGCAACTGAAAATTCCATCGGAAAGGAGAATTGTAAAATTTTCCCAGTCCAACAGAAGAGCAACCATACGTCAGATTGTGGGAAATCTTAATCAAGGATCAATTGCAAACGTCTCTGAATGAACTTTTCGTCCCACATTGCACTGTATCTGCTATGGTAACCGACGACCTGTCTGAATACCTCAATTGCCAGCTTTTAACTAGAACAGAAGTCTCCATTTCGTAAATGACCACAAGGTTAGACATATGATGACTGGAAAAAGGTTTTGTGGTCTGATTAATCTTGTTTTCAATTACACCACGCAAATGTCAGGGTGCAAATACGAAGAAAACAATACAAAAGCAGGGACCATAACTGTACATCCACCACTGTTTAAATTGGTGGACCAATATTATGATTTGGGGGATATATTCTTGGCATTACATTAGCGTTTTCCTAAGTGTGGGGCGTGCCCCAGGAAGGGGTCAAGAGCATGTCGAAAATGAAAGATTATTTAAGAAAAGGTTTAATTTACTGAAAATAAGCCAAACAGAATAAATTCTGACATTATAAAAACAAAATACACTTTTAAACTGATATAATACACTTATGAAACATATCAGGTAAGAGATAGAGATTGAGGTAATGAATATTTAGTTTAATCAAAAATTATTTTCCAGTGTGTTCCAGTATTCTTAATACTTATTCTATTACTTAAAAGTATATATATATATATATATATATATATATATATATATATATAAAACTTAAAATATCTATTACTTAAAAGAGTAACACATGCAAAGTTTCATACTTATCTAGATTATTTGTATGGGGTTATAATTAAGGTTGCATTATAGCTTTAGCGTTAAAGTACATTATTATTGCATTGTTATCGTATGGTGGAGGGTGCGATGAAAATTATGCTAGGAAATTGGGTCGCAAATACTGAAAGTCTGAGAATCACTGCATTACATGGATCATTTGGATCACGTGCAAGAACGTCTGAATTTTGAACGGTATTTGTTATCTCAGATCAAGTGCATCCAATTATATTAATTCTGTACCCCGCCTGCGATAAATACATTCAGCAGAACATTGCTAACTATCATACAGCTGGAATTATCGGCAGATGGTTCGAAGAACGTGTCAGATACTCTACTTTGCTTAGTTGGCCTGCACGATCAACTTGATCTCAATCTAATTCTGGGGATGAGGTTGAATGGGGCATCAGACAGCTGGATCTGGTACCTTCCGATCTGAAGGCACGGGAAATACCCAGTAGGGTATAGTCTCCAATTTCTCATGCCACCAACCAACACCTCATAGACGAAAATAATCCATGGAGTGTTAAGGACAGAAGGTGGTCCAATATTGTATTGAAGGGGTGATCATATTAATTGGGCTGCAAAGTGTATATTGTCATACATTATCAAGAAATACCCAGTGAAGCGGGTAGATAAGGGCTAGTAATATGTCTTGAATATACTCGTAAACTTTAAAATAGCATTTAGTTGAAAAACAAATAATATAAAAAAATAATAATAATTAAATTAAGTCAATTCCTACTTAGATCAACAAAGAAAAGTTTTATTTTAGCTACGTTTTATTAAATAGTTACAATTAATATAAATATGTATATACATAGGACAGAATCACAACATTAAGGGGTAATTAATTTTTATTCATTATCATTAAAGTATCGTATTGTCATCCAAAATAATCATGTATATATAATTTCAGTTCAACTGAATGCTTTAAAACGTGCGAAAAAAAATCTTTTAAATTTTTGTCCCAAGTCGCTAAAAATGAAACCAAAGCGGTTGCATCTGTAATTCTTTAAATAAGTTCAGTCTATTAATTAATTATAATTAAATTATCGTATTTTTACCCAAAACAGTAGTGTGTAGAAAATTTCAGCTCAAATGAGCGCTTTAAAATGTAAGAAAAAAGCCTTTTCAAGTTTTGACACAAGTCGCCAAAAGAGTGGCTAAGTCGCCAAAAATGATGCTAACGTAGCTGTATTTGTAATTCTTTGAATAATTTGTGTTAACCAATTAATTTTTATTAATTATTATTAAATTACTGTAATGTCATCCAAAATAAATATTTATATAAGATTTCAGATCAATTGAGCACTTTAAAATGTAATAAATAAATATATAGAGAGTGTGAGCTAATAGTAGGAATTGAAAAAAAAGCAGCTGTCTTTATAACTGCACATAATAATAAAGTTTTTAAAAAGTTTTCACTGATGCAGGAAATCTTATTTCTCCAATATTTTAATTATGGGCAACAAATATAAAACTTACTTTTAATTATTTATAATTTAGACGAATTAAGCAAATATGTCAAATATTTGATTATTTATGGGGATATTTATTATATTTATTCTTGAAAATTTACTGTTTTAAAATTTAAAAACAGTTTTCTTATTGATGTAAAATGATTTTTTTTACTGTTTATATATTACGAAGCGCACGATTTTGTTATAGTAAATAAGATAATCAATATTATTCATCTCGAGACCTGTAATTTAAATATATCTTTATAATACTTTGATCTTCGGTACTTATTATTTTAATGCATTTTTAATTTCATCAGTCATAATCATTCTTTATTACTAAGAGTGGAGAAAAACATTTGCGTCTTTGGTTAGTATAATTAAGTGCGTCTAGACCAAAGAGAATGGAGTCTTATCTTTTCCATCTGAAGTATTTTTCGTTGAAAGAATTCTGAGATATTTTATCATGCGATGATTACTTTCAATTTATTGAATTGATTCGATTTCTAATGGTATTTGACATTTTATGTTTGTTTTTGTCAGAGAAGATATCTTTTGTAAAATAAAGTGTTTGAATAATTTTTTATATTATTGGGTAAATAACTCTCTTTAATTATGAGAAATTATTTATAAATTGCTTCATCATATTAATAATCACATTATAGTTGAAATTAATCCAAACATTTGCAGTTTACAATGTAAATTATATACGGTGCTTGCATATTACACCGTGGACCAATTTCGCCAACCGAGAAAACATTGCCAAATGATATCATTGTTAGATTTACTTTGTTCAAATGTGTATGGAAGGGTTTCCGCTATTGACTGCATTTCACGGTATTTGGCGATGTCTTTTGATTTGACGAAATTAGTAGACAGCACAAAAATTACCGAATTGTGTAAATACAGTAAGACCCCGATTTATCGAACACTTGTTTAACGAATTTCGCTATGTAATGAATTTTCCCTTTTCCCCAAATAAAAAAAAAGCAAAACCCCACATTTAATGAATAAAAACCCTTAAAATAATAAGTTATTTTTGCAATCGAAATATTTTTTTTTTTTTGAATAATTTATAATAGAAAAAATTGGACTTCGGATTTCTCTTTTCAAAAGACATATCCTTTTTAGCCGGAACGAAAAGATTTTTCTTGTAGGCAATAAACTCTCAACGAGAAAAGATAAAATGTAGTTTTTAACCTTATCTCACGTCCGATTCCTTTATTTATTTATTTATTTATTTATTTATCTTTCTTTCTCTTGTTTGTATATAAAACCATACGTTTATCTGAAAGATAAAAAAATATGTGGTACTTTTCCATTTCACCAGCACAAGCGATAAAGTCGCCAAAATGATACAACAGACTCCAAACGGAATATTACCGCTGTAACCTTTTTCCACTACATTTTCAGAAAGAGCTGTGGTCTTTTCAGCAACGTCTTTTTCATAATACATCAAAAATAGATAAAGAACCAATAACAATTTCCATTTATAACATTTTTTTTTTATGTGTACATTATGCGTTGTCACCAATAAAGCCTGCATGGTGAGATTTGTGGCGGGGATATGGAAAAATTCCTAATTCAGAAAATGAATAAACAAATAAACCATATTCTTCAAAAAAAATTTTAAAAAAACCAAAAATTTATTTATTATTTTAAGGTTTATTGTTTTGTAAAGAGAAATTAATGTAATAAACCAGTTTGTACGTTTAATACCGCTTTTGGTATTTTTGCGATATAGGAAATGCACCTTGAAATATTTCTTATTTACTGCACATGCATAAAGAATGTTAAGTAGAGATTATACAGAAATTTATGTAGTCTGGCTATACTTTAATTTTCGCTTCTCTTATTAAAATTTATAGCGATTTATTATATAGCACACTTATTATATAGCACTTTATTATTAGCGCACACTTATTGCTATGCTACAATACACCCTGTAATATTAGGTTGGGGAAAAAGAAATCCATTATTTTTTCGGTAGATGACTGTAGTGTCGATACCTCGTGAAGTATATCGATCAAACAATTTCTAATTTATGCTCGTTGTCAAGATGACATTCTGCACTAAAAAAAATTATTTTGCTTTTTTTTTTCGGAGATTCATTTGTGAGTTAGAGTGTTAAAAATGGAAGACAACAAAGAGAAAATTCGGTTCATTTTACAGTTTTTCTTTGTTAAAGGCGAAAATGTGAATGGTGTTTATGGTGCCGATACTGTAATAGCTAATTACGTGCAATTTTGGTTTCGTCGATTCTGTTCAGGCATTTTGGATGTTAAAGTTGACCCTCGCACAGGCAGGCCCATCATCGAAAGTGTCGAAAAAATTACAGAAATAATCAAATTTGACTGGCATGTTAGTAGTCGTAGCATCACAGGAGCTAAAGATCGACCATAAAACAGTTTTAAACCATTTGTGCAAAGTTGGATTCAAAAAGAAGCTCCATGTTTGGAGGCCACACCAATTAACACCAAAAAAATGATGGATCGAATTTCCTTCTGCGAAGCCTTGGCCAAACGGAATGAAATCGCCCCATTTCTTGAATGGATAGTGGCTGGGGATGAGAAATGGGTTACATACTACTATATTGTACGAAAAAGATCGTGATCAAAGTGCGGTGGTGCAGCTCAAACGGTGGCCAAACCAGGACTAACGCCCAGAAAGGTTCTACTGTGTATTTGGTGGGACTGGAAAGGAATCACTTATTAGGAGTTGCTACCACATGGTCAAACACTGAATTCAGATCTCTACTGCCAACAACTGGACCGTTTAAAGCTAGCAATTGACCAGAAATGGCCAGAATTGGCCAACAGAAGAGATGTTGTGTTCCATCAGTACAACGCCAGGCCACACACTTCTGTAGTGACTGGCCAGAAACTCTGGGAGCTTGGTTAGGAAGTTTTAATGCATCCACCATATAGTCTGGACTTGGCACCAAGCAATTACTACCTTTTTCTCGCATTGAAAAACTTCTTGAGTGATAAGAAATTGGGATCAAGAGAAGATTGTGAAAATCGATTACTAGAGTTTTTCGCCAATACGGGTCCAAGACTTCTATTAGAGAGGCATTATGAAGAAATTATGCAACAAAACGGGGCTTATTTGATCCAAATCGGACAATCGGAAGCATGTTAAATAAAGTCTTGACTTTCATGCAAAAATAATGGATTTCTTTTTCCTCAACCTAATATTAAAGCTTAGAATCTGAACTTGGATCTTGAATCTGGCAATAATTTGGTTACTGTTTTTTGATCTATTGTGATCTGAACATTCAGATTAATCCGAATACCCCTTTTCCAATTTATATAAAATTAAAAGCTGTCATTAATCAGCATTCTTTATCATATTGCAACATCCCTCTTTTTTCCAATAACTGCTTAATATGTTATGTCTAATTTTCAAGCCAATTCTGTCTCTTTAGTAGCAATAATTAAAAACTATACACACATATGCACTGACGAAGAAAATAAGAGAATTTGCATATTTTATAGAATTGCATGAAAAGAACTGAACTGAATGAAAAACCACTGCTTCTAGATACAAATGCAAATCTTATTTGGCAAATACGTAGCGCTCACGTGTATGTTGGCGGAGACAGCAGAAAATCAAGCTTTGTAAGCGCGTGTAAGTTAAGATGTATTTCGTTCACCAGCACACCTCGACGAATTTCTGGGTATTATTTTGAAGCAATCGGTTCAATTCAAATTGTAACAGTAAAAATGAGTAACCACCAACGTTTAGATGATGGGATAAGGTGGCGAATTGTGGGGAGGCTAGAAGCAGGCCAGTGTCGTTCAGATTTGTACAGAGTTCAAGTTAACGCTCAGCGTCAAGTGTAACTTATGGAAACAGTTCGAGGATGCTGAATTCATCAATAGAAATCCTGAGCAAAGTCGTATAAGAGCCACGATGGCCAGAGAAGATGAACATTTGTCGATTATAGCGAGGCGTAACAGACGGGCTACGGCTTCTCGGATCTCTCGTTACTTGTATGCATCCACAGGAACCCATGTATCAAAGGTGACTGTTTCAAACAGTATTCATGAGAGATGGTTGTTTACCAGAAATCTGCTGTTTGCGTCCTTCTCATGTCTACGAACAGGAGAGTCCATTTAGCATGGTGCAGACAGTATAGAGATTGGAGTATGGATTAATGGGTGACCGCGTGCGTTCTATTCACCAAAGAGACCCGTTTCAAACTAAACACACCGATTCTCGCCCTACGTTCATATGGAGAGAATCAGGAACCAGTTACCTACCTTCTAATGTCCACGAAATCGGCACCTATGGCAAAGGAGGTTTAATAATATGGGCAGTAGCTATGTTAGATGTCAGTACACCTCTCCATGTCTATGAAAAAGTCCCTGTCACTGATGTGAGGTATAGGGATGAGGTCTTGGAGCCGTATGTTCGCCTTTTCAGGGGCGCATGTGGCCCCAAGTTCACATTAATGGACGATAACGAGAGGCCACATGGAGCTCTTTGGGTCGACGAATTTCTAGAGAGTGACGATATTCGCCGTATAGATTGACGAGACAGGACTCCAAACCTCAGCAGTATAAAATATATCTAGAACGCTCTGGGGAGGGCAATTGCAACTCTCAACCTCCTTCCGAGAACCATCCAGGAAATGAAAACAACGTTGCTGAACGAATAGTACCAATTGCCTCAAGAACTGATTATTTGCCTTATTTCAAGTATGGTATAACTCTGCGAGGCCTGTACAGCTGTAAGAGTAGGCCATACCCCCTATTAACCCATTTCTTTTGTTTATTCTGCAACATCTGTTTCATACCTTCCAACTCCAACGAGTGTTACTCACGATCATGCGCGTGTATTGCAATTGTTGAATGGTTATTTGCTTTGTATTGTATCAATGTATGTACACTTCAAATTTCAGTAAAATCGGTCCAGTAGTTCTAGAAATAATCGATCATGTCTGCAAATTATCTTAATTTCTCCCACCAGTTTATATAACATGCCCACAATTAGAATAGAATAGGATTTATTTTTCTAAATTAAAAATGCAATAATTAATGCAAATCTCAAATTGTGTCCTTTTTCAGAGAGATGGCATATAAGAGGGTTTCTAAGAAATCAATCTCATTCAATTACTCGTCTTTATCGTAATGATTTTAAAACAGATTAACTATTATCATTTAATCAATATCACTACAAAGACAAAATCCTATCAACTTTCCAAAGACGTTTATCCCCCAATCGATGTCGAAATTACTTTCTTGTTTCTTTGTGAAACCTGTGTATCATCGGCAATCCATAGAACCAAGAATACACCCAAAACGGTTCTCTATCTTAACTTACTTTGAAGGAAAGCTCCAAATTCTCTCCACCCCATATATCGAATCCACTGTCGTAGGTTCCAAGTCTTTCGAAGAATTTCTTGTTGATGGAAAAAAGACCTCCGGCCATTGTGGGTGACCTGAAATAAACGCACAAAAAAATCATAATCGATGGAAGAAAAGATTATTTCTCCATTTTTTTTCCTGTTCGCTCTTAATAGATCTTTTGTTTTTGGGAAGTAACTTAGAACAAAAGAAATAAAAATAAAAAACGCATCGTTTTGTATTTTTTTTTTTTTTAAATATATACATTGTAGGAAAAGACTATTTCAGAAAAAAATATTGATTATTGAGTTGAAATATAATCAAGAAAGATTTCATTTTTTGCTTAGTATGATACATAACCATTGATTAATAATTCAGAAAATTAACGCGTTCATTATATATTTTTCCTCTTATTCTTATTACACGTAACATTACGAGATCTTTTAGCAAGTTTTAAAAATATTTAGTAACTTTTTTTTCATTCACAACAAGATAAAGCAAAATAGAAAATTATCTGAAAAAGAAATAGAATATTACTAGCACCATTTACGAAGGGTAAAATATTCCGTAAAAAGAGCTCTTAAATGTGCCAAAAAAATTGTTTTGAATAAATATGCGGATTTTTCTTTTATTCTCGAATCTGTATTTATTTCTGTTAATCTTTATTTTAAATACTGTTTTTAAACTAATTTTGAGTAAAAATTGAAAGATGAAACTTGTACTGCACAATTTATACATGTACTGTATCTCAATTACATTTAAAACAAGTATAAACTTTGAAACTGCTAGAAGCTTTGCTGCATATTATTATACATCAGTGCTTCTCAAACTTTCAATGCTCGCGACCCAATTTTCAATCATCAGTTTCATCGCGCCCCTACCCCTCCACACAATAACATTGTACTGAATTCACTAATATTATACTTTTGCACTAAAGCGACAGTACGACTTTAACCTCTTATGTGCCACCGACGTATATAAACGTCTCTCTCAGCCAAAGCATTAAACTTTTGGACGTATATATACGTCTTCCCGAAGTGCGATCTCTTCTGTGCACTGCTATCCATAAAATTATTCTTAAGGCTTTGGAATGTAGTAAAAGGACCTTGAGAGACAGTCTTTGCAAAGGATTTACTTATTTTAGAGGATTTTGCTTATTTATTCCTTTTCTCCACTCCCCTCCCCCCGAAAAAAACCCATCAAAATACGCGCGTCTAAGTGGAAAACTGTGACATTGGGGACCGAACCACGTACTTTTTAATCGGCAGTTAAGGAATTAATTATAAACCGTACAAATCATCAATATAATTGTTAATACAAGCCCATGGGGTCACTGGTAATTACCAAACTTGTTCTTAATATTGTTAAATTAATAATAAAATACATTAAACACAGTACAAATACTTTTATAAGTGTATTATATCAGTAAATGTATATTTTATATTTTATTATGTCAGAAAGTATTTTGTTTGCTTACTTTCAGTAAATTAATAATGTTTTGAATAATCCTTAATTTTCAACTTCTCAATATGCTCGCGCCCCACAGTTTGAGAAACGCTGTTATACATACATCCCTTCTGAGCCCAAATCAACAGATTTCAAAATCTAGAACTTAAATGTAATACTCGGGACAAAAGCTTTTCTAAAATTATTACAAAGCGAATATTTCCAGACTAAATTAGAGACATAAACCTAACTTTTATATAATAAAGTTTTGGATCAAGAGGTGTTTAAATAAATGGATCATCTCTATATCTTTGTTAATTTCGACATTGTTTACATAATAAAGACTCTGTAAAACATACAAATCTCAGAAAAATAACTCAAAGTTTAATTGTAAGCACTATCGCAACTCTGCTTTCTGTATGAAGAAAAATTGCTTTTAGCAGGATTCTACTGCATTCCAGAAAAATTTAACTTAAAATGGTGATGTAAGACTCTCTCTGCAATTGACTGAAATAAGATTTATAATGTTGCGGTGAAGGGTTAGCATTCCTTGGTGAGAGTTTCTGAAATTGGCATTGCTTTGTTAGGTTAGTGCTGCCAAAAAAACTTATGGCATGTAATTACAGTGGGACCTCTAACAAAGACGCTAAATCACTAAAATTACATTATGAGGAAAATGCATTAAATAGAAATTCATTTTTCAATATACTTTATAAACAGTTCCAGGAAAATGTTCACAAAATAAAGGTTCGTAAAATGGAGGTTTGACTGTATATTATTATGATTTTAAGAGTTCAAATTTATTAATTTAAATTTAGAGAGTTATTGGCCCCACGGCATTAGTTACTGCCTGTACACAAACGGCTAACCAATAAGCCATCGTCGCAAAAGCTTATCACCGTTTAAAAAGCACGATAAAAAAAAATGTCTACCGAGAACGAGTAAGAAGTAGCATCTTCACACACACAAATGATAAAAAGTAATTTTAAACCACAGGAGAATCAGGTTTCTTGACTGCGATGAATATAGTTGTTATTTTCATATGTTTAATACTTGATGTAAGCAAATAAAACATTAATACTGTTACATTTTTCTTCCTGGTTTGGGAAGACTAAACAAGAGGATTTGGTATTACTTACAAAGAAGACCAAATAAGTTTTTATTTACATATTTTCCATATAGAATTTTTTATGTGCTCCCTATTAAAAGTAGGGTTTTTAAGGTATCCGAACTAGCTGAAACGACGAAGTTTTAATAACACATATGGGTTTTGGTTTTTTTATTTTATTGACTACAGTAAGCTTTTGAATTTACAAAACATTACTTATTTTGTTTGTTTCTGCGTCAGTTACAATAAATGACATAAAATTAAAAAAGCGGAAGGGGGTATTTAACTTACGAATAGTGGACATTTAAGTGGCTCAAAATTTATCACATTACAAGTCTGACAACTCAAAGAATTCCAAATGTATTTCAGTGAATCTTTTTCAACTTGATATTTATATTATATTCTATGGAATGTATAAAAATAATTCTTACAGTGCGAAAAATTTTTGCCCTAAGGTCTGTTATTTTAAAAATAGTTAAATAAATAAGTGCATTTTTTTGTAATATATTTGTTCTCAGTTTTAAAATTTTTATATTTTGATAAAAACATTGACATATATTAGTACATTATCTAGATAATTGTGTGTACTTTATTTTAGTACATACTTTTATGGATACACGTTTATTACTTTTTTTTTCTCTAATCACATTAAATAATCTTTTAAAAATTGCTAATATGTTACTTATAATTAATTTTTGCAAAATTCAGAAAATTAAAAATTTCTCTAAGTATTAATATTTGTTGGTACTAAGCATTTAATAAGTATCTATAATGTTTTAAGTATGCTAATTTTGAAAACATACGTTGAACGCTTAAGGATACCTTGAAAGCTCTATAAACAATATATTTAATAGATACTTATGAAGTTTCTGTATATGTTTTATGCCTTTTCTTTTTTGCAATCTTTATCTTCGAAATAAAAACAGGCCTCTTTGAGATCCCAGAAATATGAAACCAAAACATATAAAAAAAACCTTCCCATATCCTTCCTCACACATTGCATATTCCCTTTCGCTTTTATTCATATTCTCGGAAAGCTGCAGGAATTCTGAATAGAGAAGCACAAGAATAAATAAACAACAACAACAAAAAAAAAACATCTTAATAAGTAACTACAACAGGAAAACAAAGCACGCGGATCTGGAGTCGCACATACTTGCGGAAAAAGTCGCATACAAAAACTTCTTCATTTTTCAACATCGCCCAAGATCATCTTTTCAATGTTTAGCACATAAAAAAATATTTGCAACGGACATAAGGCATCTTTTTTTGGCCATTGAAAGACATGTAAGAACAGATAGAAAAACAAAATCTATTTTCCAGCAGTATGAAGGAAGTTTTCCTTCACGAAAATCGTTCTCCAGGGAAAATATAAGCATTTTAATGGTTTTCTTTTTAAAAATCAGCTCGCACACATGGTTAGGGGCACAAAAAAATTTGCAGTAAAATCCCATGTTTTTAATGATATTTTCCTTTGAGAGGAATATGAAGGAAAAAAAAGAGGGAGAGAAAAACTTATGTCAACTTTTTTTTCCAACCATGAATGAAAATGAAACCATAAAAAATTTAATACTTTGGTTTATATATGTGTATATCGTTTATATCCGCTTATGTAATATGTTATTGTAAATCTCGAATAAATTCAATTAAATTTCTCGATATGGTCTACAGAAAAATCTATACCATTAGTTGATATAAGGAACATATATATTTATTTTAGTATATAAATAATATATGATTCAAAAATAAATTTGGGATGGAGAGATAGTTTAAATAAATTATGAAAATTCTTGGAAAATTATAGAACTTTTTTTAAAAAACTGTGAAGAAACGTACAAATAAATGCGATGTTGTAGTTGTTGTCTCGTATGACAAAGTGCAAAGGTGGTAATAATATTAGTCAAATATTGCAAAAGGCGTGAATCACTGCCGGGGCAACATCCCTGGCCCGATTCGAGTATAGAATGTCCATGCTGCAGACATTGTCTAATGTAAAGAGGGCATCAACAGTGGAAGCACAGCTAAAAAGGTGTTTGGGATCCAGTTGCGTGCCTGGGCAGTGTCTGTATTCCACATATGATCAGGAGCCATCGGGTGGCCACGGTAGCCGAGTGGTATGGGTATCGGATCGCGGCTTGCCTTGTCGCGAGTTCGAGCCCCGTACCACTAAAGACCCGCCGTGTAGGGCAGCGATGCACGTTAAATCTGTCGAGAGCTGAAACGTCCTCCAGTTGGTGTGGTGTGGGAGTTAGGAGAGGGGGGTGCCAGCTCAGGTGTCGTCCACGTCACTTGACTATGGTTCAAAATTACGTGGTCTGTCGCCAAAAGCCCTCGTGTAGCTGAACAGTGCGACGTTAATATTCACACTCACTGGAACCACACATCGGGCAGAATCTTCATGTATTAAAAATGCTTTGTCCTTAGTCTATATAGTTATTGTTGTCGTAATTTGGCGGCTATAATTTAATTCTGGCAGCGAAAATATTTTTCTTGGGTTTGAGCAGAGCTTTTGTTTTGCGACTGCATTCGCATCAAAGACCATAGTAGATGAAGTTACAGGATGAAGAATATATACAATATTTTTTTTGAAATTGATTAAGCCCATTTTGTATTACATGGAGATACACTATCTACCAATAAAAAAATTGGACACTTGTGATAAAATGAAAACAGAATTTATTTATATTACATAGACGTCAGAGCCTCTACTTAGGCAATAACCGCCATGGACATGTTTTTCACGTGCGTTTGAGGGATAGACAGATGTATTTTATACCTCTCCTCTTGGAGAAGATATGCAAGTTCTTTCACCAATTTTGGACTGTTGCTACATCCCTTAATTCGGCCATCCAACTCGTCTGAGGAATTTTCCATAAAGGTTTAATCTGGACTCTGGATTGGCCAATATAGTTGGTTGAATTCGTTGTTATCATACCAACCGATAATGAACCTCGCAACAGGACAAATTGCGTTGTCATTTTGGAAACAACAATGATACAAAACGTAAAACTGCAACATCGTAGGAAGCACATTGTTGTCTAGATTAGTGCTGCAGGAGTCGGCGATGAACTTATTATGAATTGGAATCAAGTGTTCCAGTCCTTACCACGAGAAACATCCCCAGACCATAACTGCGCCTGTGCCAAACTTTATTGTAGTCACAATGCATTCTGGCAAAAGGGGTTCGTTCTTCCGGCATACGACAAACCCAGATTTTGCCATCCGATTAGTAGAAGATTTAACCTTGATTCATCTCATTCCAGAGAGCTTATTTACTCTCATCTACGGACCAATAAAGAAGTTCATTGCACTACCTCAAACGAGCAGTGTGGTTGGATTTTGTGATCAAAGGCATGTGGGCAGCAGCATGATCGAGGAAACCAAGCAAATGTGCTGCCCCGCGAATGATATTCATCAAAACAACAATCCGAAATGTTTGTTGTAACTCCATAGGTTCCAACTCCATGTACACCATAGGTTTGTTGGGGTTTTCACAAATTTCTTTGGATAGCACTCGTCATTTTCTATGTCTTAATGTCGTGGATCTGCCTGGTTGAAGCCCATTTTGGCAATTGCCACTCACCTTCTTCTTTATAATCACAAAAGCTACTGTCGATTTTGCAATGCTTAACTCACTAGATATCTCTTAAGAATCGGACATTTCTATGTTATCCGACAATATCGTTCTTCTGGATGTTAGACGGCTCTGAACCTCGTGGCATCTTGCATGTGACTAATGTCAATGTTGCTTCCAACACAACACGATATTTAAGTACAGAAAGTTTGTTGTAGATCAGGACTGCAGATATTCTCATTTGCATAGGCGACCAAATGCGTATTGGTATAGAGTGTACATACTAGAGTTTGTATGTGGATAATTTAAATAATATTGGTGTATGATAATACGGGCACTTATGTTTTTTAAAATATTCTTGGAAATTATGGACAGCATTTTCTGAAGAAACTAGCAAGAACCAGATTTTTGTTAAAATAGGGGTTAAAATCTATATATAAAGAAGAAAAATTAATTACTCACTCATCTCGACTTATTCGAAATTCATACAACTATGACACTTACAGACACGAAATTTGTCAGGCACATTTCTTGTATTGAGTAGAGATTTTCTTTGCAGAAATCGATTCAAAAAGTTGGGCTATTAATGGTGGATAAGAGGGCCTAACAGATAAAAACTTCGTTTTATAAATGACTGGACTTACAAACTTGAAATTAAGCAGATGTGTTTCTTCTATGCAGCAGAGATCTTTTAAGAATTGGTTTTGTGGAAAAGTTATTTAGTGGTTTATTTTTCAATTCACCCGTGCGTGGAACAGATATATTTGTTAGTATGTATATAAATGTAAAAAAATTTTTAAGAAAGTTTTTTTTTTTAAATTTTAACCACAGCAGCGATTTGAATAAATTTGGAAAAAATGGAATAGTATATATAATACATTAAAAATGATTAATGTACTCCAAAAATATTTTATTTATTATGTACCTTATTTTATAAAAATCGAACAAAAACGACACATTTTAACATTTGAGTTCCATGTTCCTTTAAGTACAACTATTCTAGAAAATTTTACACATTTCTACCTCTAAGCGAAAGGAACGCTTTAAATCCCTCTTAGCTGTTATCCGTGCTGCTCACTAGAAGAAATGTGAAATATAATACTTACCACACGGGTTCCCAGGTATGGTTCCGCCGTTTCATCTCCCTCTCCGGCATCGCGTGCCAGCTGAATTGCAGGTTCCAATCGAATCCCCCCACGTTCACCTCACCGGACTCTCGGAAGTGGTACTCGAATGTTTCGTCGTCAATCACGTCAATAACTGGACACACGACCGTCGTCCAGTTGTTGGCTATGCGCTGAAGGAGAGGCTCTAACCAACCTGTCGGAAAAAACAAAATAAACAAGCAGCGTTATATCGAACCCTCAATTAGAGCACTATTTCTTAGAATAGGGGTCACGTGACTTGCAGCTGGGGTTGCCAAAAGTCTTAAGAATTCTGATACATATTTTTGGGTAAAATAATTTGTTCGCTATTAAGGGGACCAGGTACAATTTACAAAAAAAAAACCACCTTTTTAATTTAATGATTTTCATAATTTTTTTGGTTGCCTCCTATGTGTATGTATGATATAAAACAGATTTTGTGCTCAAAATTTCATAACGAGCTAATCATTTAATATTTTAAGGGAAAAACTTGAAGTTTGTGAAGTGATTTTAAAATGCTACTCCTCCTACACAAATTGACGTACACGCATAAAATATGATTTACGAGTACATCAAACTATATGTAACAAAAGTTGATATAGCTTTTGCGATAACATGAATGGAATTTGTACAATACTTCTTTTTATAAGTGCTTATTGAAAATTACTTTAAAAAAATGTGTAAATTCTAAATTTAATTACTTTTTAAAAAATAAGTATTGCTTTGATTGAAAAATCATACCAACTTTTCTTCCATGAGCTATTAGCGACAAGTGAAAAAAATTTCCAAGTAGTGGGCACAATGGAAAAAAGTCTTAGTATTTTAGATTATTTCTAGTTATTTTATCTTTCCGAGATAAGTAAGTTTAAAGTTTTAATTTGCCATTGGGATGTGAATTAAAACAAACGTAAAAGTTATCACAACTGCGTTTTTTATGCTTAGAGCTTTCAAATTTTGTGAGTTCGTAGAAAAGTATATAAAAATAATTTAGGCTAAAAAAGTTTGGATTTTTTGAATCGATTATTGTCAATTAAATTGAACTGTATCCCCTTAAAAAATATTTCTGTACATTGCATCTGAATTATTATAAAATGAGAAAATACATACAGTGGAAAATCTTTTGACTTAAAATGAATAGTTTTATTTACTTTTTGCACATATTTTGCAATGCTTATGGGATCGCACACAATTTTTGTACAGAAAATAGGATCAGCACCAAGAAAAGCTTAAGAATCCCTGATTTACAGAAAAAGGAAGCGTCGAATGTATGCTCTTTTTCTCTACTTGAATATTCCACTTTAATGATCTAAAAATTCAAATAAATTTAAATCGAGAAAAAAAAATGGGTTCTGGTAGAACAAACCATTCTTTTTAAAATTCTTTAAGGCATCCGAACTTTTTAACAAAATAACGTATTTAAAAATTATAAATGCTTTTTTAGGAATCAATACCAATAAAAACTACTATTTAATAATGTTTGAAGTAAATTTCCTGAAATTTACAAAAATCACAATTATAAGTGAAATTTTAGTAATATTTTTGAAACACTTCAAAGCCGTTAGAGAAAAAAGTAATAAATATATATTAGTAAAACTATTACTAAAACAAATAAGATGTACTTATCTAGAAAATGTACTAAAATTTTAATGTTTTATCAAAATTTGAAAATTTTAGAGCTGATTGAGTAAACATTATACGAATTTTTACATTCTTTACGAGACCAATATTTAAACAATAAGCCATAACTCAAAAAATACCAGTACAAAAAGAAATTTTTTAGTACATTCTCTAGAAAATAACATAGATATAAGGTTCAAAATGTTTTATAGAAGTACATTTACAACATTTTGAGTTATCAGATTCGCCATGACAGATTTCAAACAATTTAAATTTCTACTTCTGGTAGACCAATGACCAACTTCTGATTTTTCTAGCTTTATAAAATTGATTGTAACTTGTCCTCTAGGTAGCGTAGAAACAAAATAAAGTATGTTTCGTACAGCCAAAAGATAGCTCTATTCAACAAAATAAAAAATAAAAAAAATATCAGTCATGACCGAATTTGGTCATTTTCAACGTGTTCGGATACCTTAAAATGTTATGCTAAAAACATTTAGTGCCTAGCTTAAAATTAAAATTGACAAAAAAATGATGAAAGCTTAGTTTCCAATCTAATACTATAGCAAAATATTGCGAAATCTTGTAGATCTAAAATGGACCTTAGACACTTTAATGTAGGTAATGTAACTTTTACTAATTAAAGAGAGATCCAAGTTAATGAGAAAAAATATTGTCAAAAAATTTATCCTATTTCTCTATCTATGTATTCGATTGGATTATCCTTATTGATTTCATCGATTTTGATCGAAGTTCATATCATTGAATGATTATGTCAGTAGAAAAAAAACTGAATCTGAATTGAAAATATTATCTTTGAAATATTTGTTATGTTAGGGAAGTGATGATGTTCTTAGAACCAGTTATGATTCTACATCATCACGAGTCCAATTGGATATTCATTCCATAAATGTTTACTTCGTCTGCATCCATTCCATAGATTAGAAATCCACCAAATGTTCGATGCGGCATCTTCACAGAGTCACCGTGGAATACGGCAAAAGCTTTTATAATTAGCTTTCCGTTTTTGATTGAATGGGGATAATACGTCAGACGAGAGATGGAGAATTGATATAAATTTATAACTGAGATAAATCATTTCATGATTTATTACTGTATGACATTCACAAGAATTTCAGACTGTTTTCATCTCTTCTTTTAATTTTCAATCGTTTTGTGATTGGTTTTTGAAATAGATTTTTTTTTCGAATGAATGCATTTGTACAAAATACAATTTTTTAATTGTACATGCATTTTTTTCTATTCAGTTTTATACGTGTTTAAAGCATTTTATCTGTAATTTAACATTATACTTAATTTGAGTTCATATACAGCATAATAGGTGAGATTTAATTTTAGAAAAAAATTACCTGGAATCTGATCTATTTAATACCTTTTTGCTACCGCCGTATTCACCGTTAAGGGGACACGGTATGATGTAAGCAAAAATTTTTAATTAAAGGATTTTTTAAAAAATTTGGTTGCCTGCTATGTGTGTATAGTATGTAAAACAGATTTTGTGCTCAAAATTTAATAAAAAGGTAGCCATATAATTTTTTAACGAAAAAACTTAAAATTTGTGAAGGGATTTTAAAATGCTACTCCTCCCACAAAAATTTACGCACGAACATGAAATTTACTTTACAAGTATGTCTAAGTACGTATAACAAAAGTTGGTATGGGTTTTGGATAACATAATTGGTTTTCGTACAATACATCTTTTTATGAATGCTTATTGAAAATTCCTTAAAAAATGTATAAATTCTGAGTTCAATTATTTTTTAAAAAATAAGTATTTCTTTGATTCAAAAATGCATACCGACTCTTGTTACATGTACTATTAGCAACAAGTGAAAAAAAGTTCCATGAATTAAGTACAACAGAAAAAAAAAGCCTTAGCATTTTAAATGAAGACAAACTAGTTATTTTATCTTTCTGAGATAAGTAAGTTAAAAGTCTTGATTTGCCATAGGGATGTGAATAAATACGAACATAAAAGCTAACATAATTCTGCGTTATTTAAGTTTAGATCTTTCAAATTTAGTGAGGTTATAGAAAAGTATATAAAGAATAATTCAGGCTAAAAAAAAACAGATTTGATTTCTTGACCGATTTTGGTTAATTGAACTTTATCGCATTAATTTGGACTGGTGGTCAAAGGAAGAAAACCAGGGCTTTTTTCACCGTAAGTTTGTTACACCGTCCCAAGTTCATTCTCTAAATCTGGTTTAAGATTATAAAATTTTGAAGGAACTAAAAGCTCTATTAGGTTTAACGAAATTTTCACAGTCACAGAATCTATTTTAACCAATGAGATTGCAAGCAATTTCTCAGTTGGGTATCCGGAGTTAAAAAAAATAGAGGTGAATGAAGTTAACCGGTGGTTTGAGACTTGACCGCAGGTGAGTGAATATTAACGTCGCACTAATCAACAACTAGATGGCGTTTTAGCACTTGGTTACTAAAACCAAGTTTCATAACCCGATGCAATTAACGGTGATTATGACGTTTAATCATAAAGTACATGTAATTTATAAGAAATTGATAAACTTGGCAACCAATCTTTCATAACAGACGTAATAACCTAAATCATATAATGTATTGTAAAACGATTAAAGAAAGCCCTTGCAAGCTTTAAGGTATTCGACTACGTTCGGAACAGTGCTTTTGCAAAAGCGTATAAATGGGTAATATTTATGATATTTAGTGTTACTTAGATTAGAAAACGTATATAAAATTGTTTTAAGAATAGTATTACAATAAAAATTATTTTAATGCAATATCTTGACAAAAAATGAACATAGAATGACACATTTTCAAAATTATCTCCTTTGTGAAAAATGCTTCTATTATAATATTTTGCCTGTATATAGCTCAGACCTCTGTACATAGGTCTGAGTTATATACAGGCAAAATATTATTATAAAAGAAGCAATTTTTCAGAAAAGAACATTTTGAAAAGTTATTCTAAGTTAATTTTTTGCTAGAATATTGTATTTAAATAATTTTTTTTTTGTCAAAATGTCCTTAAAACAATTTTATAAATGTATTCTAATCTAAGTGACACTAAATATCATGAAAATTATCCATTTATGTGCATTTTTAAAATCACGGTTCCGAACGTAGTGGGATACCTTAAATTAGATGATTATTATATGACTCAAAACAATTATAGGAATCTGGTAACTATATGACGTAATTTCGGTGATATAAAATAATAATCAAAATGATCTGTATAAAATTTTAAGTAACATATTTAAATTCTTCTTACTTCATAGTATACATAAATTATAGTGATGACGCCATTGAACTGAAAATTAGATATACTTTCATTTACAAAAAAAGCTTTAATTTATCCCATAATCCCGCGCGCGCGCGTACTTATGAATGTCATTTCCATCTACATCAATCATGTTTTATGTAAATCGTAGTATAAAACAGGACACGTAGGATTTGCTTTTGTTAAAAATAAAAAAAATTATAGACTTAAAAACTTTAATAAAAGGGCTTTAAAAGAAAGTAATGTGAATTGTAATATCCTAATCTGGTTCGAAAACGTAGTCAATTGCCTTAAGAGTTTTTTTTTTATTTCATATACGTTTTATATATGTTTTAATGTGGTTAACAACTGACTGTACAAACCTTGGGCACATTCACAATGAGAGTCGAGGTAAGTTAGGATAGGGGCTTTCGCAACCGATGCACCCAAGAGGCGAGCTCGGATGAGACCCTCTCGCCGCCTTGCTCGCACTATTTTCACCTTGGGGAAGTGAATCAGATAGTCCTCTAGTTGACGACCCAAATGCGCTATAAAAGAAAAAAAAAGAAAGACTGGTTAAAATAATGTAAACTTATACTTAGAGATGCATATATAAATAGTGTTTTCACTTCCTTATTTATTTACTAACACTCTTATCCCGTTCAGGACAGTGATCACATATATGTGATCACGCGTTTCTCCCTCCACGGCCCACGGTATCATATATGTGATTGAGCTTTCCCTGCTCGTAGGCTGGATCACACCGGTGTGATCAGAGTTAGGAACGTTTTTATATTAATTTTTACAAGCACTAGATGTGTGTGTGTGTGTGGCGGTTAAAAACCGTTGTTTTTTCGAATAATGTTTCATAAAACTTTGAACTTCAATATGTGCTCCGTGTTTTTTTTTTTAAATTAGATCCAAGATATTTGTGAATATAAACAATTGCCCATTTTTAGATTTTTTGAAAGAATTGGGCATTTAAAGGTTCGTGATCTATTGCGCTATGGATTTCTGTTTAGATTTTCAATAGGTTGGTTTAGTTTTCTAATATTTTTTCTATGTCCGTATGCAAATGTGTTGGATTTTTTTAAATTTTTTTGAAAAAGTATGTATTTTTTTTTATTAAAATGAAAACATTTCTTTTAAAATTCGCAATTCCTTTTTTAAATACAGCGAAAATTTTTGTACTCCATGTTCAAATATTATCAATGATATTAAATTGTAAGCTTTAGCGTATTTGATTGCATTTAAAATTTTATATAAAGTTTTATAGGTAACTAGGCTTAGCAGGGAAATTGGCTCGGTCACGTGAGGGCGCATCCTCTCCAAACGTACGGGCCAGAGAAGCTCTTTTTTTCTCCTTCCGCTGCTACTGAAGGGGTTATAGCCCATTTACTTAAATTTGAAACACTTTCTACAATTAAGTTTTATAATTTGTATTTAAGTACTATATTAGACATTAAAGACTCAAATATATATTTTGAAAGTTTTTCTATAAATCATCTCAATCTCATCAAAACTATTGGATACACTTGAAATATTCAGCGAGTCGAAAGTCATCCAGAGAGATTGGTGATAGGGGAAGAGGGGTGGGAAAAGTTTTCCTGCCAAACGAGACGTAATCTTAGCTCCTAGGCCATCCTAAGCTGGATGAATCATGGAACTTGATCTGACGTTTCTGACACTAAGTGGGGTATATAACATTGATCACAGTTATCTCTAAATATATTTAATAAACTTCAAAATTTTTACAGCAATATTTCTTTTTTCTTCCACTTTTTATGTTTTTAGAAAACAAGTAAAAAATGGAAATGGTGCAGAAAAAAAAGCTGGTTATTTAAACTCAGTTAACAAGCTGTCATTTTCCTACAACCGAATGTTCTTGGACTAAACTGCATTTAGAAAAACTTTGCTCTCATAAAATCTTAGCTCATAAAATTATCCAGCGTTATCAAGTCATTTTACAGAACCTTTGACGAGCCAACAAGTTGAAACGCTCAGGCACGCTGTCCAATGACTTTATTTTCTTGCATGATAAATGTGCTATTTTTGAGTATGTGTATAATTACAATTTTGAGTTAATAAAGTGGTTACCGTTACTTTCCACTAGTGACCAGGTTTCATTTGAATGCCCATTATACTTAAAAAAGAGGAACCGCGCGGTTTGAAAAAATAGCTCAATATCTTTCAATCAATCAAGAGCAAAGTGTATCAATAGATAGCGCGGTAAGTGGTATTTTGAATCAAAAGTACGATGGCTTTGGCATGAGTTTCATATTAAACTAACTGTACTGTTAAGTGTGCATGATTGCTTCGGTTTTTTGACGGAAGAAATGACTTCCAAGGCATTTAATAATCGTTGCACTGTAAGTAAAAAGCCACTTCCCAAATCGATTTTTAATTGCCCTTGGGCCAAACACCATACCGTTTTCCTGTTCTTCAAGTATCAAATTTAAAATCATTATTCTGAACATTTTTTTACATCATTTTAAAAGTTAGACTTTAATTATATTCACCCTGTATATATTCTAATAAAACATCTTAAAATTTTCAAATTGCCTTCACCAGTTTTTTTCCCATTTAACCAGCATAACAAAGGAACTCTTTATATTTTTTCATCACCCTATCAAAATACATTTCATTTTCTAAATAAGAAATCAACTCAATTTCATAATTTTTTTTTTTTTTTTACATCAACACTCTCAAAAAGGAACCAATCAATTAGCAATTCTCTTCATCCTTTTTCAAACCATTTCTTCCAACAAACTCACTCAATTATAAATAAAACATACGTTCTTTCCTCATTTCCTAACGGAAGGTGAAAATTACAGTGAATTTCGAGCCTCTGTCGTCTTTTACACCCTCCTTCTTGGCCCTTTCTTTCGGTAAGAGCAGCCCCAGGTCAACAGTTGCGCTTCTGGGAACATTAATCACTACATCCTGATTTTTCCCTACATATTTTTCGTTATGAGCTTTTTTTCCCCTTCTTTCTTCCCTACCAGCTTTCAGACATCCTTTTTACGTGCAGCTTCACTTTTTTGCTTTGTGCAACATCCATTAGCGAGCTTTTCGCTTTGGGGCTTGATGTGCAACTCCTTTGGAGATTCTTTAAAACTCCTTAGAGCAGGTAAAGGAAAAGTGGCTGTCTCGGATAAGTGAGACACCCTCAGAATGTAAGATTTTTTTTTTCTTTCTCTTTTCTTGCTTAAAAAATCATCTGTGTTTTCGCCGAGATTACGGTCTTGATATTTTCATTCATAATAACAATTGACGTGTTTGTGCTTTTAGCCCAGACACAAAATACTGGATTATAACCAGTACTAGTTTTACAAAAGCTAAGTAAATATATTATTATCTCGTGTAAGCATAGTAAAAAAAAAGTTTATCTTTAAAAAGAACTCAATATATTAAGTGCGTATTATTAAACTTTTTCTTATATTTCATTCTTAAAGCAATATTTCTTAAACGGGACTTTCAAAAAGAATAAATTTTGTTTTTAATATTAATCTCAATTTGATTAGGATAGATTAGGGTTTTTAGGTTCTAACTCTAATTAGGTATTAGGTTTTCAGTAGACTTTTCTTAAACATAATTTTGTATACGGCAAGGTTGGTTCATGTTTATATCAAGTTCATATTTAAATTCTATTTTTTTAGTCATCTCTTATATTTTGCATGCATGGGAATCTTTAAAAATATAATCTAAGAAAATTAATTATAGAAAAAATGAATTATTATATCATTAAAGCTTTTATAATGACTTCAATTAGTTCATGTAAGTGCTTGAATAGTTTTTCGGGCAACTTGACTTATAATGTTACTTCTATTTATTCGAGCTTTCATTACTTATAGCAAAATGAGTGCGATATCTATCCTGATACATCTCTTTAAAACATTCTATTTCAGAAAAAATAATGAATAATCATGATATTTTAAAAGTATAAAAGCAAATAAATAAATTTGTGTTCCCCTTTTGATGGGGAAAAGAATTCGAAAAGAATTAGAAAAATGAAATTTTACTAACCATACATATAAAAATTACCCAAATGAGCTGATGTTAAAAAGGTAAGAGAAAATTTCTCAGAAGAAAAAAAGAAAAATTAATGCATTCGATCGAAAAAGCCCGTGCAACACCGGGCCATGCAGCTAGTTTATTATTTTAATCTTTTGCGTGAGTAATTGCGGATAGTTGTGATTTGAGGAAACATATAGGCGTACATGAATCGAAAATAAATAGATTTCTTCAGCAAAGAATAAAATAAACGAAACGACGAATCAAAGGGGGTCAAAAGGGATGATACAAATTAAACAACCACCATATTCGCCACACTTCAATCATCCACACTTCTTCCTATTCTCACGATTCAAACTCGCTTTAAAAGGAAAGAGATTTGATGATATTTCTGACATCCAACGAAATGTGACGAGGCTTTTGAACTCCATCGCAAACGAAGATTTCTTGCAAAGTTGCCGGGAAATGTATAGCAGTGGTGCATTGTTACGGGAAGTTACTATTTCGAGAAGGACAGTTAGGTAGCTTTCAATAACATTTCATCTACGTTAATGTTACAGGACTATTCACCAAACTTTATTGACAAAGGTGGTAATTATGAAACAATAAAAAGATAAAAACATATACAGCCTAATGAATGTAATAACAACTCGAGTGTCTAAATCTTTCTGTTTTAATCTCATAAGGCAGTGCTTCTCAAACTTTGAATATTTGCGACCCAATATTCAATCATAATTTTCATTGTGCTCCATACAATAACAAAATACTGAATTCGTATATAAACGTCTCACTCAGCCAAAGCGTTAAATGCTCTGGTCGTATATATACGTCTTTCTGTGAACTACGATCTTCTCTGTGCACTGTTATCCGTAAAATTATTCCAAAGGTTTTGGAATGTAATAAAGACATTGACAGTGTTTGCGAAGGATTTACTTATTTCAGAGAATTTTTTATTTATTTATTCCTTTTCATTCCTCCCGCCCAATGGATTACATACGAGCCCCTACGTGGAAAACAGTGGCGATGGGAAGCGAATCCTGTAACTTTTAATATGCAGTTTCGGGATTAATTCTAAACCGTAAAAATTATCGAAATAAAAAAGTGTTGATTTTTCTAAAACTTTCATATATGACAAGGCCATGAAGTCACTGGTAATAATTAAAATTGTTCCTAAGTATTGTTAGTGGCCGCGGTAGCCGAGTGGTATAGGTATCGGATCGTGGCTTGCCTTGTCTCGAGTTCGAGTCCAGCACCACTAAAGACCCGCCGTGTAGGGCAGCGATGTACGTTAAATCTGTCGTGAGCTGAAACGTCCTCCCGTTGGTGTGGTAGTTAGGAGAGGGGGGTGCCAGCTCGGGTGTATTCCACGTCACTTGACCATGGTTCAAAATGACGTGGTCCGTCGCCAAAAGCCCTCGTGTAGCTGAACAGTGCGACGTTAATATTCAATCAATCCTAAGTATTGTTAAATTAATTATCAAATACATTCCGTATACATCGATACATTTACGATAAGTGTATTATATGAGTGCAAATGTGTATTTTATATTTTATTAGGTTAGAATGTATATTGTTGGTTTACTTTCAGTAAATTACTAATTTTTGTTTAAATAATCTTTTGTTTTCAACTTTTCGACCTCCCTCGCTGGGTTATCATGCCCCACAGTTTGAGAAACGCTGTCATAATGTGTTTACGCTTAATCTTTCATCCTTCTTAATGCAAAGGGGGAGTAATAAAAGTGAAGACAATCCCTTGTAATTTACAACTCAGTTAAATTCTGAGGAATTTACAACCTCATTGATACTTGATATAATTCACTCTGTTATCTCAAATACATTTTACTTTTAAAAAAACAACTAATCTTCACTCTTTGTATCGAATTGTTCAATGCATTCGCCTGAAAGACCCTTTTTATCGTCTGCAGATATGGAACATAATCCTCTTTTGGAATGGTTTTCCGTTAATGATCTCACCATCTTGGGGCACGTAACAAATACTAAGCATTTAGACTAACTTCTGATATTTCCATTAGTAGTTCGCAGTTTACTGTCTTTTAGAAGACTATTCGATAAGGAAAATAACTAAAGAAATTTAGTGTTATTTTAGTGGGGGAGCAATTTATTACGTCTTTTAGAGGTGTAATCATGTTTTATATGTTGTATTACTTAAATTTAAAACGAATGGTATTAAAAGAGTTTTGTGTCGTGTTTCGAATAGAATGGGAGGTATCTTCTTTATAAAGTTTCTACAAGATAACATTATTTTTACAATGGCGTTATTAAGCCATTCTAAATATCGTTAAATTTCATTCAATATATTGTGTGTGTGTGTGCTAAAATCTTTATCTCTTTTGTCGTGCTGTTTCTATCGAGTCATAGGCTCGCTTCATTATATGACTTAAGACCTGTTAAAATCGCTTATCCACAACCTTAAATCTGTCGAAGCTCAAAATCCTTACCTTGGCGTAGAAGGGAAATTTGAAAGGTTCAGTAGTAAAAATAAGTCTATAAAACCGTTACAGGGGGGTGAGAGAGGTTCCCTCCTTATACATAGTCGAAGTCCCTTTTTTGGCCCGTTACTTTTTAACTTAAATTATTTGTTGACGAAGAAATACTTCAAGTTTATACTATTGATTGTCCTAAATATAAATACCTTGTCTTGCACAAAAGTGTCTTCCATGAATCTTTTCTCTTTGAAACACACATTCTGTTTCACGGGGAAAAATGAATGATCGTGATATTTATCTGCTTTTATACTTTTAAAATTGTGTTCCACTTTTGATGGGGAAAAGAATTCGAAGAATTAGAAAAAAGAAATTTTACTGATAATACATATAAAAATTACCAAAATGAGCTGATTTCAAGAAGACAGAGAAAATTTCTCAGAGGAAAAAAATAAGTAAAAAAAATGCATTCGAAAAAGCCCGTGCAATGCCGGCCATGCAGCTAGTTTATTATTTTAATATTTGTGGGAGTAACTGCGGATAGTTGTAATTTGAGGGAATATATAGGTGTGCATGAATAGAACATAAATAAATCTCTTCAACAATGGATAAAATCCATGGCCAAAATGAAATACACGAAATCAGGAAATTCATACACATCTCGTCAAACACACTCTATCTTCCCCTCTATTACCCATTTCTTTTCTACCAACAACTAAATCTCTTGAATTCTTCATCAAAATTCCCCCAAGTTAAAACCCTTCTCGATTCAAAGCACCGTCTCGAAGCATATAAATATAGTTAGTTTATCCCCTCCCTGTGTATTACCTGAATTGTAAATATAAATTTCTGTTCCGCAGTGAATACTGCCATGGGTCTTATATTCATAGAGAATCATTTAAGATCAAGAAAGGATTTTACATCGTGCAATGTCACTGAATATTAATGGTTTATTCAGTATATAGGGGACGTTAAAGCATTGTAAAAAAGAAGGTTATAGATTCTTGATAGTTACGCAGATGATATTGTACGGATTTTTCTCTCGGTCTCTTCGGAAAGCATTTCATTTTCTTGTTTATCATACAAGAAAAATAAGCACGGGGGATTTCACGCGTTGTTTAGAGTTTTATATAAGTTTTTTCTGAATGAGAAAGATAAAAATAAAGAGTTATTAATAAATGGATATTTACTCTTCCAAAATAGCTCCAGAATATTCATTGATTGCAAATGCTGCAAATTTCTATGGCTACGATTTCCGTAATATTTACTGACTTGAAACTATTTGTTTAGATTTTGGAACTATTTGAGTGCAGTTAAACCTGTTTTTGTACTGTAGATAGGAACAGCATAAAACAAATCACAATAAAAAAATATTCGAAAATTTCATAAATACTTACATACAACAAACAATTTTATCGACATACTACAAAAAACTTTTTTATGCGGTGGATAGGTACCACATAAAAAAAGTAGCACTTAAAAAATATGTTAGTTATTTACGAAATTTATGAGAAGGTACTTCTAAACAAAATAAACAATTAAGTTCCACATGGAAATATTTTTAAAACATTTAATTTCTCATTGTATACACAGAGAAATTTTCAAAAAAATTGCTCCTATACATAATTCACTGCTACTCATCGTAATCCAAAGCGCGTATCTTCCTGTGATGAATGAGTTCAAAATCGCTTTCGTCACTTGAAGACACAATTTAAATTGATTTATTTTTGGCACTATAAATGTATCATGACATGTATCCACTGTCGAAAAATCCGGTTCCCTTCAGGTCCATCTTCATCATCTATCAAATTATTGACAAAGTCACTGCCATTGAAAGTTTCGTCTTCAAGCAAGTGCGTACTGCTAGTGCGTTGAGAGAAAGCAACGGAACGTGCATTGTCGAGAGACTGTTTGTAACCAAAGAACAGTGCGTCTTGAAGTATATGTATGTACATGGATAGAAAACATTACAGGGGCGCCAAAACCGTTGAAATTCATATACCGCATAGAAAAAAGTTCGCACAAAAAAAATCGTACAAAAATAGAATCGCACAAAGAAGGACCACCCAAAACCAGGTTCTACTATATTTATTAATATCGATTAACATATTGTACATTAATATCAATTAACATATTGAAGTCTCAATTCTTGCGAGAGTTAGTGTCAAATCATGATATGCTTAATAAAATTTTATTACTCAGAAAGTAAGAATAATTTTTTTTTTGAAAAAATGCACGCTATAGATCTTTAGAAACTCATTGCGATTTGTCACCTGAAATCTGTATTGAAACTTTTTGTTTTATTTATATATCTGTATATACTGTCTGAAAACTTATAGCAAGATTCTTCTGACAGAAATAAAAAATGTCTAATATTTAGATTTATCAAGTATAATATTTCCTTCCCTTATTTTCAATTTAAACAAGTAATATTAAAAAAAAAATTAAGTCAATTCCTAATTAAGTCAACAAAGAAAAATTTTATTTTAGTTATTTTTTATTTAATGGTTTCAATTCATATTTATAAAAAAAAAAAATTAAAATATATATATATATGCTTATACATATGACAGAATTACACTATTAAGTGGCAAGATAGAAAGCAATTTTCCTTGCAATTTTCTGTTTAGGGTATATAGGGTGTTGGACTTTTGTTTGCTTGCTACTATTTATTCTTGGATTAAATTTAATTATTCTAATAAAATAGTATTTTGTAAATTAAACTACATCCTCAGAAGTTAGGCCATCCCTGCTGGGATTCGAACACACGACCCTTCGATTAGAAGTCCAACGCGTTATCCATTGCGCCAAAGGGACACAACGAACAATTTACCTTTCTATATATGCTGTTGGACTATTATTTTTGTTTGTTCCTATATATACATTTTTTTATAATTTAATCAATGAATTAATATTTGAAGAAACTGTGTGTATTAACAACAAGTGTCATTTACTACAAGTTAAAAAAAATGTATTTCAACTTGAATGGATAAATAGATTGTATTTTATTAACGATTGAAAATTTTAACAAGATATACGAGGGTTGGGGCATAAGTCATTGCAACTATTTTTTTTTCATGTAGATTGATTGATTGATTCAATATTAACGTCGCACTGTTCAGCTACACGAGGGCTTTTTGGCGACGGACCACGTAATTTTGAACCATGGTCAGGTGACGTGGACGACACCTGAGCTGGCACCCCCCTCTCCTAACTACCACACCACACCAACGGGTTTTTTCTTGTAGAACGGATCACAAACGTATATGTGCCGTGTAGAAGTTCCTCAGACATAGTGTGTATGCAGAACAATAGATGGCTCTGTGATAGCTGGTAATAGCGCAGCGAGGGCTGTGAAATCAGTCAGTTGGTGAGTGTCGTGTGAGATGGAAGTAACACGTGTTGAGCAGCGCGCTTACATAAAAAAAGCCGTTCTCCGATGTAGAAATACGATGGAATGTCACAGTGAATTAGTGGAAGCCCTTTTGGAATAATACCCTACCATCCAGTTGTGCAGCACGGGGGGTTGAAAAGATTCAGCAAGGACGTGTGTCAAACAGTGTAGAGCAACGTGGTGTGGCAAATGCTGTGGCTGATGGTATTCAGCGCCTCCCATATCGTTGTGGTGACAGTAGCAGGAGACTACATTGAGGGTCTTTAGGCCCAGGTTTGTCATGTCAACTTTATGTGTACTGTGTTATTATTCTTTTGCACCGTGAAGGCCATATTGTCCTGTATACTACCGTAATTACTCAGTGTATTAAGATATTTCAGTGCTATTAATTGCCCACATATGTAGTTAACACCTTGTCCTTTCGTCTGTATATGTCACCTTTTCCAACCGGACTGGTATTTTTTTAAAAAAAAATAGTTGCCTTGACTTTTGCCCCAACCCTCGTATATATATAGGGAGAGTGGGAACTAATAGTAGGAATTGAAAAAATGAATACCGAAAACATATGATATATTATGATATGTTTTAGGTCATATACATATTTTCATAACATGTTTTACCTCTATTAATAACACTTGTTAGCTGTTAATGTATTTCTCCCATTAATATTTAAATTTGATAAGAACTATTCAATGCATCTTTCAATCATATTGTGAACTATATCAAAACATAATAATATATACTAATAATAATATTTTTATTTATATCTAAATATCAACTATATTTAATGATACGATCTTCAATTCTAAAAGTTTTTGCCCTCAGTAAAAGTATTTTAATGAACTTCCTTCGAAACACTGAGACATTTAATAATAATTTCTAATGACTGAAGAGAAATACATAACCAAGAAATACTACAAAACATATCTGAAATGTAAATGACATGATAAAGTGATGTGCTCAGCGTTAAATGAAAGATTTGTTTTTGGAGAAACAGAACAATCTTTTGTACTCTCTACTTTCCTCTTTTGAGGCCCCTGTAGAGAAATATCTTCACCCCACATGTTAATTTTAAATAAATCTTCATCATTTCTATTAAGATGTGGAGATGAAACATCTGGTTGAGATATGTTCTTGAAATTGTTAGCTGTAAATATGTTCTTGTACTCAAAAATCGCAATTAGGAAATTGTAAGGGTAAAAATATTGACGCTGTGACTCATTTATTATTTAATAAGATCACTCTTTATCGCAATAAAAAGGCTTTTTACAGTGGACCTTGTGATCTTAATCTGGCTCAAATGTATGTATACTTATCAAAATGCATACAGAAGAAAAGCGACTCAAACAGTCAGTCATCCACTCACTCTCATCACGAGATCTCCGGGACTATATGACCTACGGATTTGAAATTTGACAAGCATGTTTCTTTTGTTCAGTACAGATCCGCTAACAACGGGTTTAACTGAAACTCATTCCCAAACACGGGAGATTGAGGTTCATTGGTATATGTTTTTATCAAGACCAAAAAATGAGAAAAATATTTAATTAAAGCAGCAATAGATAAAATTTATATCATAATTTTACTCTTTAATACATAAAATCAAACATTAAGGAATCGTTTTTACCTTTTTCAATGTACACATGTATAATTATTTCGCATACAACTTGATGTAGTGTTGTTATTTAATATTAGAGTAACAAATTTTCTTTTTTATATAATCAAGCCTATTAGTATCAAAATAGTGAGATTAAAATTAAATTAAGTACCCGAGTTAGAAACAATATTCCCAACTCTAACAGTTCATGAAAAGAAAACCAGCTGAGGCGATATTTTATTCTAAAACAGTCACCAAACTAACCACCCAACACAAATAAGAGAAGTTATTACTATTCCCTCCTCACAACCGCAAAGTGATTACTTCGGAAACAACAGAAAGTTTGGCGCTCCTGTTCCTTTGTTGTGCATTGTGGCGAGACAAGACAAATGCGCCAAGCAAGTGGCATTTTGGCGTTAGCGCTCTCTTCTTGCTTCTTGGCAGTCTCATCAATATGCACTTAGGCATTACGTGGCTCCGATCCTTCCCCCAATTGTTGTTCCAGATTCGAGTAGCTGTAGCAGGATGATTGGGACTCTTTAAGTTTGAAAACAGATGGAGTGTAGTTTTGTGACACTGTTTTTATGAAATATATTTGAAAAACAATAAGAGAATTTTTTAAATATTACTTATAAAAGATTTTTGATGAATAAGTGATTCAAACGAACGAATGTAAAATAGCTAATTCCGTCCAATTTTTAATAATTGGAATCAGTGCATTTTTAAATTTTAATTTACGAAAAAAAATACAGTTAATAAATATATAAGAATATACATTTTATTGTAAAAACAATAAAAATGATTACATCCATTTTATTATGTAACCTTCCTAACAAAATTTAATTCATATTTCATCATCTGACTAGAAGAATCATAATCCAATGGTGCACACAAGGGGGGAGTCCTGGGGGTCCGGACCTCCCCCCAAAGACCTTGATTTTTTTCCGATTGATTATAATTCTAAGTATATAGTACGCAAAATTTAATTAAGTATTTGTTATTAATGATTAATTTTATTAATTAAAGCTAATTATTTATTCAATAATTAGTTTTTTAATGCTTTTTGTTCCCGAAAATCGACAAAATCAAAAGGAACACGATACAAGAATGGTAGACTTTCGACCCTGGACCCCCTCCCTTTAAAAAATCCCGTGTGCGCTACTGCCATAATCCAAATATTTATAGGAGAAAAACGACTCACTCACACATCCCGATATCTCAGAAAGTATTGGACCTACAGACTTGAAATTTGGTAGGCCTTCATGCAGTAGAGATCCGCCGCTACAGAAGAGGTTTTGTAAAAAAACGACATCCAAAGGGTATTGCTAGGGCTTAAAGGGCGTTATAGATAAAGACTCGTGATTTAAATTATTAGACCTACAGACTTGAAATTTGGTAGACATGCTTCTTTTATTGAATACAGATCCGCTAAGAACGGATTTTACGGAAATTGACTCCTATGGGAGAGAGCGGGGAGTTACTGGGACGTATTGATTAAAAAAATTCCCCGTTTTTGGACTACTAGACTTACAGTAATGAAATTGGGCATGCATACTTCTTTTGAAAAATTGAAATCCGTTAAGAACGGGTTTTACGAGAATATTAACTTTCATAGGTGGTTACTGGAGCTTATTGCAAAAATAATTCCGTTTTTGAACTATTAAATATAGACTTGAAATTTGGCTAGCGTATTTATTTTATTGTGTAGAGATCCACCGAAAGTGGGCTGTGAGGAAATCCACTCGGTGAGAATGTTATAAGAACGTAGGGTATATCTCAATTTTAGAAATGAATTATTTAAGTCTTGTCTTAATTAAATCAAGAGGCGAGTGCTATAAGAATATTTTTTCTATTCAATCGAATTCTTGATGAGTACCACTGATGACCCGCCTTGTAGAAGGAGCTGACGCACGTTAAATCTGTCGTTCTCCCATTGGTGTGGTGTGGTGTGGAAGTTAAGAGAGGGGGTACCAGCTAAGTACCAGCAAGTGTCGTCATCGTCACTTGACCATGGTTCAGAATTACGAGGTCCACCACCAATATAACCACGTGCAGTTTTATATTGCGATGTTAATGTATAACACGCACTTCAACTCAATAAAAGAAACATGATTATAGGACTTCAGGTTTCAATGTGTCTAATAGTTGAGAAATAGGTTTTTTTTGCCTATAACGCCTCCGTATCCCGCTTGGTAGTTGATTTTTGCAAAACCTGTTCTTGGATCTCTACCCAACCAAAGAAACGTGTCTGCCAAATTTCAAGATTGTAGGTCTAATAGCTTGGGAGATCTTGTGATGAATAAGTCAATCGTATTTCTTCTTTTGAGATTTTGTTATACTTATGGTACCAGGTAGCCTAAACTATAATACTAAACTATAAATTGAATTAATTTAACTAACTGTACTTTTTTTTATTTCTAATGGGTTACATATGGGTGTTTTACCGTTGCAGACCTAGTACATTCCCAAAAGGCTGGTATCTCTTTTTTAGTACGGCACCATATAGGCGGATACCAAACGCAAAAAGTAATTTTGATGCTCAGTTTCCTCCCCAGTGGAAGGCACACCTGACTAACTATACTTCAAAAAGTTAAAAACTACCACGACTTTTTTTTATCATTGAATTAATAAAACTCTGTTCTTTAATTCTAAATTTGAAGTGTATTGATTATAGGCTCAAATAAAAAAATTATCATGCGATGAAATATATTTACACTATTGTCATAAATAACGTAGAAAACTCTTTGAAATAATCTGTTTTATATATACTTGAGGGAAATAT
>BMAV01005984.1:7870-24012 GCA_019973955.1 Trichonephila inaurata madagascariensis
AATTTAAACATCATCAATTGTTAGACCGTTTTATTTTGAACTTTCCATATAATTACTGAGATAAATATAATCTCAAACATAGGAACAATCTCGTTTTTATTCACGGTAGGTAAAATAAATGTTTATTTCTCTGATATTTAAATAATTTTATCATGTCTATTGACAAAATAACTTTTTAAGAGTACGTTTATACATTTTTGAATTCTAAATTAACTGATAAATAAAATGTGAGACGCTAATGATATTTGACATGTTTAGTTTCATTAAATAATACAATGTATGCAAATAAGATAATATATTATGTGGTTCTTTGTTATACAACAGCTAACCATGAATCCAGTGGTGCACACAGGAATTTTTCAGGGGGGGGAAGGGTCAGGGTCGGAAGTCCACCTTTCTCGTATCATGCTCCAATACGCCACCCAACATATTCTTTTGATTTTGTTGATTTTCCGCAACAAAAAACCAGTAAAAAATTAATTATTGAATAATAATTATCATTAATTAATAACATATAATTAAATTTCACGTACTATATGCACAGGATTATAACCAATCGAAAAAAAGGGGCCTTGGGGGAGGGGGGGGTTCGGACCCGAGGATTCCCTCCTTGTGTGCGCCACTGCAGGAATCTTAATCACTCTTAATTTGCATAAATGTGAAATGTAATTATTTTATGAGTTCTATATATGAGAATGAAATCAAACTAATGTGATTAATTAATAATCAGTGTAATTAATATACTCCTTTAATTCTGTAATTGATGTCATAAAACAAATTCAAAATTAAATTTATAAAACTGAATCATGCACATGGTCATAACATATAATTACCACTTTAAAATTAATTATCTGATTATATCCCCTACTTTTTTTTCTTTTTTTTTGAAATTTCAATGCTTTACGTAAGTTTTTCTTAATTTTGTTTAATATTAATTGTTGTGGCTTTCAGTACTTGTGTGTGAACACACATAAGAAACTGTCACACCACGTGTTCCTTCACTTTAGCACTTATGCGAATTTCTACTCGTATGTTTATCGAAACTTTCATCTCCAATTTCTTATTCTTTCTGCTATTAATCACTTTAGCTATATGAGTCTCCTATAATTCAAAATAAATTCCAGAATTCTCTACAGCAATAGAAGTTCACGAGTTTCTGTGTAATAAAATTTGCACTAACTTCGGTCCTTTTCCCCTCTGCAGGTCCCTCCCCTCTCATACAAACAACCCCCCGTTCGGTCAGCGAAAATAGAACATTCTGTTTTGCTTGTTATGTTGGCGACGTATTCCTTCAGGTAGTCATGAGGAAAATCGATTCGCGCAGTAAAAGCTGGCCTACTGCGCTTACTGCTTGACAAAGAAAAACTTTAATACGCAAAACTGTTTTGAACTCCTTGTGAATTTTCTTTGACATTTGGTTCAGTTTCATTAATAATGAATCGTCAGAAAACTAGAAAGTTCTGTATTTCACCGAATTTGTTAAGTGATTTATTTATTTGATTGTTTTCACAACTTTCTATTGAAAAATAGCACTATTTCTAGAACAAATCACTGATACTGTGCCATCCAAAGAATTATTAAAAGCTGAAAATTTATCAATTTTTTAAATACTTTCTGAAGCCTAGTGGCTGAGTGGTAGCGTATCGCACCTTCCCGCCGCAGGTCCTGGGTTCAAACCCCGGGTTGGGAAAGGTCGACTCAGCCTTTTATCCCTTCTATGAGTCGCGATAAGCGAGTGCCAAGCTTATGCTTGGGAACTAAACATTGGGGGGTTCGCATCAGACTAACCACCTAGCCGGAACATCTCATGCACCTCAGTACCCAAGCTAATGAAAACTGAGATGGGCACAGTAGGCATTGACCCTCATGGGCTGTTGCGCCGCTGAGTTTAGTATAAATACTCTCTTCTTATAGGAAAAAAAAAAAAAAAAAAAACTCAAAGCCCACTATAAACAAAATTAAACATTTTGTAGTAGTGAACTTTGAGCCTTCTATAGAAGAGGAAAAATTTAAATATATTCATTTGACAACTTAGAGAGAGAGTAAATTATAATACAAATTTCTTTATTAGCAATGGGAATACATCTAAATAAGAATTCAATAATGTTATCCAATTAACATTTCATTATCATAAGAAAATATCATCTGGAAACGTTACGCATAAATATTAATAAACATACAACACATCAACATGTGAAAATTAATGAATAACATAACAATCCAGTGGCGTACACAAATTACTTTAAAAGGAGGAGTTAACGTTTAAGAAAACACGTGGACGAGAGAGAGAGAGAGAGAAAATGCTGAGGTATAACCTTAATGCTTTAAATTAAAAAACTGTTGGGATATGTGAGGGTTTGAACCCTTATTCCCTTCCCCCTTGTGTTTGGCAATGGCAATTACATGAAGCTAATTCTTAATTTTTCTTCAATTTTTGTTATGGAAGTTATTATATTAATAAATATATATATACAATATTATCAAACTAAAATCAATGTAGTTTACTTTTTATGTAATCCATGTTATAAATGAAATTAAATTCCCCAAACTTTAATATACATATACAGCATAGTTATATTAATTTTATTAAGATTAAAGCTCTAGATACAGTAAAAAAAAAGGAAAAATACGGAAAAAGGTGTGCTAAAATTTTTTTATTAATTCTTTAATTTTATTATTATTATTATTATTGAGAAAAACCATAAACATAAATAAAACATCAAAATTCAACCTTTTTTTAAAACTAAATTATACGTTATGACATTTTAAGGTATTTTCTATAATAAAAAAAATTCATTCTGTTATTTATTCTGAAAAAAAAAACCCTTACTATTTTCAAATAGTATATAGTAAAACCTTTTTGTTTGTTTAAATAAATGGATCACAAAAACTAACTTTTTATTTTTTTAATTATACCAATGGAGACTAAATTATAGTTTTAAGCATGCCAAGAATAAAACGGAAAAAACACATTGCTTAGAACATTTATTCTTTCTCATCAAGCCCAATTAAATTAACAAAATTTTTTGTTCTTAATTTTGTCTTATACCAGCTTTTCCCGCCTTTTATCTTGTTTTATTCTCATGTTTGGACAAGTGCATTGGACCAGCCTTTACTTCCCAGTTTTAATTTTTGCCCCTTGTGAGAGGATGAGGATAACAACCAATAACAGCCAGAGGGCATTGTGACGTCAAACCGGAAATCACGCCCTTCAGCTGCTACCACGCGGAGTTGAACAACAGCAGTCTTTTTCAGTCTTTCTTCTGCTTGCTCTGGAGGTTGGTTGCTGCAGGATTCTTCGAACTTTTTTCTTTGTTTGTCGAAGATGTGCGCAACTTAAATCCAGTGTTTAAAATCAACTAACTCTATATAAAACTGTTTTAATTTCAAAGTTTACTGTAAATAACAAGAATCTGTGATGAAGACTGAACCTGATGAAGTGCCAATAATTATGTTAGGCAATATCGGTGTGGCAGAGTTTAGAGCAGCTGAAGGATTATTAAATTTATCCAATCATCACAGATTGGAAAACCCATATATGATTCGAAGAATTCTTCATGATCTCAAAGAGGTGAAACAAGATCCCGTGCCAAACGTTCCCGAAAGCGCGAACGACGTTCTCAACTCTTATGCCACACCCTCCGTACCGGGAAAAACAAAGAAACTTAAAATGCCCCCTTCTCAACTGCAAAAAAAGTTGCATAGGTGTACTTACCCCGGATGCGACAAGACTTATGGGAAAAGTTCACATTTAAAGGCTCACCACAGAACGCATACAGGTAAATAAAAATATTTATTTTTCATTGAGTAAAAATCGATCCTGAAAAAAGTACAATTATCAGTTTATTTTTATTTTTGTAAATGCATACATTAATTCATTATTACAAAAACTTATTTATCAGATCTGTCAGTAGTAAAATTGTACGACATTAAAACACATTTAAATAATTACCCTTAATGTTAGTGTTGGTGCCTATTCCATTTTGTTAATTTTAATTTTATTGAAATGAATATAGCTTGTGTTTTTCGAATTTAAATCTGAGATATTCAATCATTTATGTTTTCCTTGGGGTAAATTAAAACTTCATAAGCATTTTTATTTCCATCATTTTGTTCGATTACCATAATTCCTTTTATGAATTGATCATTTAAACCCTTTTAAGTAAATGAAAAGTTTTAACACATGATTCACAATTCAAATTTAATCCACATTGAAGTTCTAAATCAATACCACGTATGTAAATTCTTACTGTCGTAATACGAATATAGTGCAATTTCATTCATAATTTTTTTGAGTATATTTATGGATTTTCTTAAATGAGTTTTCCCGAAGGTAACTCCTAGAAAATAACAATTCCCACCCAAAACATATAATGCTAATCTACCTATGTGGTATCGCATCCTAATCAGTGCAGATTTATCCATTGGAATAAGCTTGGACTCAACCAGATTTTCTGGTTATAAATTTCAGTTTGCCAGTATCAAGGGGCCCCTTCGATCTTCTGCGCTCAGGGCCTGAAATGAGCTTAAAACGGCACTGATAGTAATGATTAAAGAATGTTTAATAACAAAAAAGTTTATATGGCAAAAAATTAGTTTGTGCTAATGGTGTTTCAGAATTGACTGAAATTCATTTTGTAATTCGGTTTTTATGAAAACTAGGCAAATTTATAAACAGTTGGGCAGTACAGTTATGATTAAAGAAATGATTAGAAGATAGAGTCGATTGTTCTGTTAAAACAGAGCAAATGGGCTCAATGAAGCGAGAAGTAGTTAGTAATCTGATACGAATGAGGAACTGGTTTATTTAGTTGATATGGAAATTCATGATGACAAGCATTTCATGGTATTTAATCCTAGATTGGTATTTCTTGAAGTTTTGTGTATCATTGTTTATGAAATTGTTGCTGAATAATTATTTTATGGTACTTTCATATTTTTGCAACCTATTGGCAACATATGAAATGAATCATCTAGTTGCCAATTGTACAACACATGTGAAAACGTGATTGCCAACCAGGCGAGTTATTTTGAACTTTGGCATTGTTGCGATAATACGTAAGTACCTATTTTACTTAAAGCATGTGCATAATGAATACTTAAAGTGCTTACAGAGGAGAATTATAGCAAATGTTTTGCTGTTACTTTGACAGCCTGTATGACAGTGTGAAGATGAATTTTAAACTGTGTTATAACTGATGATGCATTTAATTGTATCATAAATAGGAACAATGAAATAGAAGTATTCTGCCTCTCTCCTCAAACTGTTTCGAAATGCAAAACCATGTGCTATATGTTTTCCGCAATAGAAAAAACATTACATTGGTGGGTTTTGCACAGAGACAAAATCATCAATACAACTGATTATGGTGCAACATTGAAACAGTTGCAATAAGCCATTCAAACAAGAGACACAGCTTACTTTGTGATTGTGCCATTTTATTCCTTAATAATAAAGAGTTGCGTGCTGTTCTTGTGTCTCTGGATCTCCTGTCAAGTTCAGGACTCAACTAAGTTGGTACTTACATATTGGCATCACCACAGCCAAATTTGCACCATGCAAATCACACCATTTTCTGCCGTAATCTGACCAATTGATTCTTTTTCAAATAAAACATAAACGAAACTTTTTGTTTTGGTGCATGGCATGATTCATAAGGAACAAACTTTGGTGTGGTGACGCTAATACACAAGTACCTCCAAGTTCTTGTTGAGTTGACTTGTACTTAATAGCTATTCTTTGTTGATCAGTTGGCATGGTGTGAAATTTTAGAGAGGAGTGCCAGTTCAGGTATCATCCTCATCGCTTGTGGTCTAAAACTATGAGTTTCAATAGTAATAGCTCTAATGAAGCTTCAGATTGGGATGTTTTTAAAAGTCAAGTCAAATCAAATCTTGATTGGCCAGTAGGCTTGTTAGTTATAGAGGCAGCCAAATTTGGCAACATATAGAAAATTTTCAAAAATTGGAGAATGAGTGAGCACCATCACACTTATGTTCAGAGTGTGGGAGAAAAAAGGGGGGGGGAATCCATGAAGGGGAAGAAATATAGAAAATACAGCAAATTCTGACTTATAGCAAATGTTAATATGGTTTGGTCCTAGGGGGTCTCACTTCAGACTGACCACCTGATTGGGACATCTGCTCATGCACCTTAGCGCCCAATGGTCACATATACTGAGATGGGCACAATAGGCCTTCGCCATCGAGGGCTGTTGCACCACTGAGTTTGAGTTTAAGACAGTACTAGAAATATCTTCAATTTGATATTTCAAAATTAAAATTCTTAGAATTTTTATTATTGAATTGATGGTACTTATGTTTTATCGCTACAATTGCTAACTCTATTAATTACTGGTCAAGTTAGCAACTCCGATTTCCAATGTGTCGTATGCACTGAATTAGCATTCATGTACTTTGTTTTATTTTATGTCACACCAACAGGTTGCGATAATACGCAAGTACCAAATTGTTTTATGATAAGAACTACTTCAAGGTGTTACATTTCTTGGTGACTCCATCATTACCAATAAAACATAGGGTTGTATTAAATTGTAGCTTTTTTAAATAAGTATTTAGTGCTACAGACATCTTAGAAATACATGCATAAATGATTGCATATTTTGCATGCTTGCAGATAATTTAACAGTGTGAATATGATAACATGTGCATTATCGTTCTAGAAATCACACTATTTGGAATTATCAATAATAGTGTCTTGGAACTCGGCAAGAAAAATTAACTAATTTGAAATCATCATTAGTTTGAAATATTAGTCTTTCAATGTAAGATTCTGTGAATTCTTAAATTCTTTCAATATATCTGTTACAAATTTTGGTACAGTAACTTTTTTAAATTATATATTGAAACAATATTTAATTTCATAAATTACCTATTGCAAAGCATACAAAGGTTCATCATAAGCTTTAGATAAACAAAAAAAGGAATCAAACTCTTTATAATCAATCTTGTTTTTTAGTAGCTATTAAGTTATGTATTCAGAATTTTTTTTTTAGCTTTGTTATAATACTGAATTTACTCATTCTGTGAAAACTAATAAGTTATTTAGATTTCATTCGAAGGTTGCTGTAGGGTACAAGTTTTTTATTATAAAAAAGGATTTGTCTTGTTGAAAAATAGTTTGCAAATCCCAATTTTGGTACTTATAGATTAGCATCACCATAGCCAAATTGGCACAACATGAATCACATCATTTTTCATCAAAATATGACTGAGGTTTTTTTCCCCATATTAGAATCTTATATATATATATATATATATATATATATATATATATATATATATATATATGAAGACGTAATTTGTCAGTGCCAATTTTGCTGCAGTGACGCTAATACGCAAGTACCCCCATTTTCTCTAAAAGTATTCTTGTAGCAATTTCAACCATTTTGCAAATTACCATAAAAGTATATTGTTATTTACTGTTAATTCAAATGGTAAAGAAAGCTTAAAGTAGGATTTTACAAAGTGGTATGTTCCACCTGCTCTTGAATTGATCAGTAAACCCTGTCTTCTTTTTGAAGCCACATGATCTGCCCATCTTATTGTCTGAAAGCTTCTATTTGCTTTTCATAGCAATGTGTTAACTAAGATTCTTAAACTGTTATTAATTTTAATTAAGGGCGGTAGAGCTATGCATAGGCCATTGAGAGTGGATTTCGTAATTTTGAACCTCAGTCAAATGATAATGTTGAGTAAGAGAGATCTTTTCTTAATTTGAGTCTGAAATCCTTACTTTTTACTACATTAATTTAATTGTATTTATTATTTTTATTTTACTTTAATATATATGATAAAAACTATTCCTTCAGCATTTTTTAAGCGTAGAGAAATAAAACTAGATGCTAGTCTGTTTTTGTTAAGATGTTTATTTTTTACTTCATAAGCATCCTCTCTGTTGAAAGGTCTTAAAATGAAATCTTGAACAAGTACATGGGTAGAAAGTTTTATTTATGTTAATTTTTTTTAATAAAAAATATATAATTTTCTGTCTTCAAACTTTAACCTAAGATTTATAAATACTTAGTTTTTTGGATTTAGTTTTTGATCTAATTTAATTATATTCCTGATATATTTTTTATTGCAATTTTTTGTTAGTAAAACATTTTTACTGAGTTAAGAATTTGAGGCTATATACATCATTTGATTACTTGATTTAATACTAGCATTCCATCGCTTTATTTGAAACTTGAATGAAATATTAGTCAAATAAAATGTCTTGTTTGGTTTGAATTAGGATTGTTTTGGAGTGTATGAGTACTATTGACCTTGGCCTTCTTAGTTTAGAGCTGTTGTTGAGTGAAAAAGGTACCCGAGCTGGTGCTTTGTTTTCCTAATTGCCACATGATAACTTTAGTCTGATTGGATATGTTGTAATCTCCACTTTTTTTGCAGTCTTATAGAAGTTATAGACATGACTCATGCTGACTGGTGTATCTAGTCCTAAGTGGGCACTGTATCAATAATTCCTTTAGGGGGGCTTTTTTATGGGCCCTTTAATATTCTAAGATTTTTGGCTTACACATGTTGGGCCACTATAGCTTAGGTGCACCGTATCATTGATATGGCAGTAGCTGGTATGGTATGAAAGTTTGAGAGTGAAATGTCAGCTCGTGTGTCCTCTGCACTTGACTGTGGTTTGAAAATATGAGGTCTGCCGGTAGTTGTTGTATGGCTTCTGAGTGTAAAGTTATTAAACAATCAATCAAAATATGAACTTACAAGCTTCTTTGGTCCTGAAGTTTGCAGCAACAGCTGTGAGCTGAAATATCCGGGGAATTTATTCTGAAGTAACAGTTATGAACTCTGATATTTCTTGCCTGGCTGAAATTCAAAATATGCTAAAATTCCCATCAATCTAGCATTGTTCTGCTGTCATAGCATTTTCCTCTCCGTTGTGTTACAGATAACTTAGTCGTTCATGGTAGCCTAGTAGTGTTAAATATTGATAACATAACGTCACTTAAAAATATCTTACATTGCATCATCTACTAGAGTAAAATATATTTCAGTGTACTCATGTTAGTTTTTGTAAAGTTGGATGGTTGTAAGGTATAAAGGTAAGGTAATGTTTGATGTTAGAGTTTGTAAGGTATGAGACATTTAGATGTTTCTGAAAAGTTTAATTAAATTAGCATTGTAGAAGTTGCTTGGTTGTCTGTTGTAGATATCATTTGATCGCAGTTAACAAAGCCCAGAAGTTTTAATAAGACTGATACTACATCTGAATTAAATGTTGCTCAGAAATTAACTAATTTCCATAAAGTCATTTCTTGGAAATATTTCAACTTTTCTTGTGCTTTGTTTAAAAGGCATTAATTTATAATGTATTAAGCATTTAAGGTGGGACATTATATATGTAAACAAAATCTGAGAACTTCCAAAAGCTTGTTAATGAAACGAGAATAAATATTATCTGGAATAATTCTGTATTGAAATACTTTAGAAGGTATGAACCCTTTGAACTTATCAGTCTCCATAGTTACATTATGAGGCTTCAAGTTAATCACTTCAAACTCTAATGAGGCATATATTTTTGTGTTGAATTGTATCACTCACTTCTGATCATTTTAATATTTTGCAAGAATGTTTTAGGTGAACCTCAGGGTAATTCACATATTGTTCGAAGAAAGTTGGATACTCAAATCTGTCCATGATGGTTGTAGTAATGATGCATATTAATCCATTTGGATCTCTAAAGACCTTACATAATTTGGTATGAATCAGGGAAAGTTGAGCATCTCCTCTGACAACTTCAGTATTATGAATCATTAGTAAACGACATTCTTTAGCTTTATTTTGTCTTAAATTTCTAGAAATATTAAGATGTGATGTGTATGTACCCCTTATAGAGTAGTCTATTTGAAAACAGATGCTGCAAATTCTTCAACCTATTTTGTCACAAATCTAGAGCATTTCTTTAAAATTGATTTCTCAATTCTACCTTCTGGAATTAATATAAATCATTTTCTATAATGGTTTTAAATAATTATGTTATTTTAAATGAACCAATAATATAAATAAAAATCTATAAAGATTTGGCGAAGTGGTCAGCCATATGCCTCTTGGAATTGAAACTAATACTCTTGTACTGTCTGTATTCATATTCCTTATTTTGTTGCCAAATACTTGGAAATATTTGAAAGATGTATTGCACACAAGAGAAAAACCTTTTATACTACCCCACCACTACCATCATAATAAGAGAACCAGTTGGTTTATTTCCTATCTATGCAAAATCATTTCTTCAGATTTTTATTGCCTATATTAAAAAAAAAATCTTTCTCTTTTTACAGAATTTTTTCCACCATGCTTGGAAACATTTTCCATATAAGTTCAACCAGTAGCGCACACAGGAATTTTTCAAGGGGGGTCCGGGGTTGAAAGTTCACCATTCTTGTATCATGCTCCTTTTGATTTTGTCGATTTTCGGGAACAAAACACAGTAAAAAACTAATTATTGAATAAATAATTAGCATTAATTAATAAAATTAATCATTAATAACAAATACTTAACTAAATTTTACGTACTATATACTTAGAATTATAATCAATCGGAAAAAAAATCAAGGGCTTTGGGGGGATCCGGACCCTTTGTGTGCGCCACTGAGTTCAACATTTTCATGCTTTATTAATTTATTAAAATATATTTTGAATATTATTTGGCAATTCTTGTGGTATTTGTTTTTGAAAAAAAAATACTATGCATTCCCCCTCCCCCATTTTCAATTCATATAAACCAGAGTGTCATGGGTTCAAGTCCTGGTGCCACCGAAGACTCGCCGTGTAGAGGAAGCCGATGCATTTTTAATCAAATGTCCTCCCATTGGCGTGGTATGGAAATTAGGAGAGGGAGGTGTCTTCGTCGTCACTTGATAAATGTTCAAAATTCCAAGGATCCGTCGCCTACAGCCCTTGTGTTGCTTTGTAGTGTGACGTTAATATAACTCTCACTCAATCCGGATGAAAAATTGAATTAATTTTAAGGGCCAGCTTTATGGCTTAAGCACAATTAAAATTGTAAAATGAAGAGAATTCAAGCCTTAATCGATTTCCTTCCAAAGGAGAGATTTTCAATTCAATTTTAAGTTTTGTTTTAAAAAAAACAACTATGTAACGAAATAAATATAAATTAATAATTAACATTCATCAATAACAATCCATGTAAAAAAAACTAATCAGATGAATATATCAATAGGTGGGAAGGATTTTGAAAAGTTATGCAGAGTACGATTTTTGCAGTGTAGTAATGCATCCCTCCAAAAAAATGGAAAAGAAATCGAACAATAGTAATTTCGAATATTTCATGCAGTCCAATGTCTCGATTATGCGATCTTGACATTGAAATTCCTGTTCAATAGTTTTAATTTTTTTTTCTTTCAGAAAATTTGTTGATACTGTATTTTATGGCGTGCAAACATTTCCATATCTAAAACATCGTCTTCTATATTGTATGCCGATGGGCGTAGAATACCTTTGTGAGTTTGTGTGCGTTTAAGAAAAAAACTATATGGAAAAACTTGTCCGTTACGAGGGTCAAAGTCATTTTCATATTCTCAAGTGCCTTCAGGTGGGCATTTGATCATCAGATCCGACAGGAAAATTGAGACATGCTAATATGCGATTGCTTTGCATTTCCTGATAGTGTCATTGCTCCGTTAACATTTTTGCCGACGCTAAGTAGAAACGCAACCACTTATCAAGTCCGAGTGTGGCAATTGTGCAATTCTTCCATTATGGTTAAGGATATGTTAAAGAAAATGGTTGTAAAAAAAATCGCCCGGCAAATTATGCAGCTTAAGCCTTTCTAATTATTTTTCTTGTGTTTATTTGGGTGATTATAGCAGTCACACATCCAATTCTTTAATTCGATCAATTAGAAACATTAAAAATGACTGAACGGAATGGTTAGTTATTCATATCGTTGAAATAAATGTGTCGTAATTTTTGTTTAAATTTGACGTCTGAATAATTAATGAATTCGTCCGTCCACATATAGTTAATCGAAACGTGTGGTTGGCGTATTATATGCATGATTTAATGGTTCTGTTAATTATACTGCTTGAAATTTAATCATTGGCTAAACTTCCCCAATCGTAAATCATTTTGGAAAATGAATTTTTTCTCATTACCTATATTTGAGAATTTAAAAAATATTCTGTACATATCGATTAGTAGCTGATTTCCTTTAATGATCCCTTCAAATTCTTTATTTTTCGAATGTTTTTGTTTTTAATAAAAATTCGCATTGGTGTTTTGTGTTTCATATCAGTATTTAAATACATATATATTTAAAATTTAAATAAAGTTTTTTGTAAAAGGAGTGATTATAGTAATTCTATTTTAAATTTTTAAAGAATTTTTTCGTGTATTCTATTATGAAATCTTTTGAGCTTCCTCCTTTGTCATTGAATGCTCAATTTATTATTAGCATGTCTTTAAATTTTTTTTAGTATCTTTTCACGTTAGCCTAATGATTAAGCACAATGTTTTTATGAATAATTTTAATCACCAAGAAGAAATAGTGTTTGACTGTTATTCAAATGTATTTTTTGGACTAACTATAAGCTTATATTTTAAAAAAATTATACAAAATAATGCACAAAATTCGTTAAAAAAATTTACTTTATTTAAATTTATTAAAAGTTATAACAATTTATACTGTAGTCATGGTGCTGAGATAAGAATAGATAATTTGTTTTTGACTTTTTTTATGAAATAATTATGCAAGTAGTAATATTGAATGAATTATCCGGAATAAGTTATTCCAAACATTTCCTTTTTAAATCGTTTATATCAAATGCTTAACTTTAAATTTCCTGAAAATCTTTTGTGATGAAATATTTTCCCCTTCATTATGTAATTTAACAAGTTTCGCCTTTCATTTGTTTTTAAACTTGGGAATAATAGTAATTACAAAGCTTATTTTTTAATTTTTACTGGTATGTTGTTTTTAATGTTTCAAAGCTTGCTAATTTTTTGCTTGTGTTTTTTCCTCTCTTCATTTTACGAACTGTTGATTTGTAATGGTGACTATCAAATGCTACATATTTTGTATGATTGATTTTGGACAATTTTTATTTTGAGACGATTTATTTATTTTTTTGGAACGAAAAGGCCAGTGTATTAGGTATACTACAATTGCAAGTTTTCGCTTCTACCTCTTCGTCACTAAGTAAGAAAAGAGTAAAAAAGTTTCCGTTCCTGTTTTTTTTGCTACAAATACATACATAGTTGCTGTGTTTTCATTCGGACATCATTTTTTTTTGTGACTCACAGTCAGGTTTTCGCGCTCTCTTTGTTGAGTAGAGATAGTCTCGCTTGGCGAATTTTCGATCATTCTTTTTTATCCAAAGGGACAAATAAAAAAGAAAAAAGATTACGGAAGTTGTGCGAGCATTTCCACATCAGGCTTCCTGGGGCGTTGGAAATTGCGTTTAGTGCGATTACCAGTAGCCATGAATTGTAAATAATGGGGTATCGTTTTTCTATATTTTAAGAAACTGGGTTGATTATTGGTTTCAGACAAGTGGTGTCTTTCTCGAAATTTCCAGTTTGTCGAAACATTTTATACCTCAGTAAAGTACTGCGAAATTTTGTTTCAGCTTATACTTACCTGATTCCAGCAATGTTGAAAGAAGTTAAGTGTAAGAGATATTATTGCCTGGATAAATGTGAACATACCTGAAAAAAAAAGTGAAATAAAATATACTTTAAATTTATAAATAAATAATAGGGTTTTTTTTTCTCTATTTATTCTAAAGAAATGGAGTTTCATTACCAGAATAAATTTCAGATGATTAAGATGGTATTAAAAAGAAAATTGTCAACTTTCTCTAATAAATTAGTGACTTTTTATAGTTAAGTGATTTTCATATGATTTTTTTTATATCTTAGAAATTGGTAATAACTCTTTTTATAATATTATCTCACTGTAATATATATGGACACATATATATTTAGAAAGTATATATATCACTTTAGTTTCATAATTTGCTTTTGGCCACTTTACCAGATTGCAAAAATGGATGCCTCGTAAATAAGCGGAAGTTGTACGGTCCTGTGTCTCAATGCTAACAATTATTGTCATGTAAAATGGGGGCTCGTTTTAAATCTTATAAAAGACAAGAAACATTTCTATCAAAAAAAATGAGTGTTTTGTTTCATAACAATCACAGTTTTATTCGTTTTAAAAATGGAGCTGTGGAAAAAAGGCTTGTAAAAAGGAATTCCGTATCATGAAAAAGTATTTTTCTTTTATTGGGTGATTATCGCATGTATTAACAAAAACAATTAAGATTTCTCTATTTGGTAAAGGTTCCTAATCGTATGTTTTTTGTTGGTATAAGGATGTTCATGTGATAAAGAAAGCGAAAAGATGTAAAAACAGGATGGGGCGAAAAATGTTTTATCAAATGAAGTTGTAAAGAAAATTCGTTTCATTTGATGCAAAAAATAAAATTTCGGAAGGTCATTGCGAAAAGGGAATAAACTTGCCGAAATTGTTTTTACAGCATTCTTGTTATTAATCGAAGCATTATGCATAGTAAATATCCAGAAAATACTAATGATAAAAGGAAGGCTGTGTGTGTGTGTGTTTATATTCTATTAAAATTCTGCCCCCCCCCCTTTTTTTTTTTAAGATAGTTAAATTATGCCATGAATGATATATACAAATTTTTATATTCACATTTTATAGTTTTTAAATGAATGTTTTTTATAAAAGATCAATGCTCTCTTAAGATTAGCTAAAAAGGAATAACATTTTTTAGGGGGGGGTTCTCTTGTGAGATTTATGTTCGTTTGTGTATTTTCAGATTATTTTTTAATATACATGGCTTGGGAAATGCTTAGTTTTCAAATTGGGACGCTGAAAACTTATTTGTTAAAAGTTGCCACAGTAAACACTGAAATTTCACAGTGTGTGGTGTATAAAAAGTTCTTTTTGAAATCTTACGTTTCATTCATTCGTTTTGTTCTTTCGTCCCAAATTCCTTTAAAAAATAAAAATCATGTACAAGTCAATTAATAATTATGTGTTGATATCGCTGTCCTGTATTTCTGCAAAATTCAAAACTCCTAATGTAACAAAAACACCCCTTCATTTCGAGGGACAGTGCCGGACAAGTTTTTGACATGTAACAAGTTTTTGACATCCATTTAAAAAACGTTCGTCGATTTCCATTACTTTCTGCAACATGTTTGAATGTTTTTGGCTGTGCTTATTTCTGCCGTTACACACAGCCAATGTGTCTAACAATTTTGTACTTCATTCGAGGGACGAGGTCGAAATCCCAGCTGGCATCCACATTCATGATACGTCATCGTTTTATTTTGAGTCCTGACGAATTTAATATACACCTACCCCATTTTTCGACTGGTCTTCCAGAGAAAGCGACCTTTATTAGTCTTGAGTTTTATTTATTGAAATAATATTTTCTCGAAGTAAAAAATGACAAGGTCCAATAACCCTCTAGTAATTTCAAAGTGCGAAGTTAATGAACAATAATTTTAGCAACCGAAGTTCTAAATGACGAGGTCTATCTTTTGTAGCCATGGAGGAGAAATTTTTAAATTGTAGACATTTTTCAAAGAGATTTCAAGATTTACAAAATTTTCATTTATAGTGACTACTATCTTGACGTTGTGATTATTCAACTCGTAGTATATGTTATACATTAAAAGTAATGTTATTTTCTGTTGTGTATATATCAAGAGTAATGATATGTAGTTATTCAAGACAGAGCGCTCTTCACTCTGATGTTTCTATTAGAAATAAATAATTTGGCTGAAATAATTTTCATTTTAGAACAATTTTGCGCGGATTTGAATCTTAGGGTCATTATATAATGATCCGTGTTAGATGGGCTAATGCATATTAAATTTGTCGAGGTTCAAAGTCCTCCCGTTGGCATGGTATAGAGGTTTGGAGAATGGGGTGTCACTTAGATGTCATCCTCGTCACTTGACCCTGGCTCAAAATTACGAGGTCCGTTCCCAGTAGCCCTCGTGTTGCTTCAGAATGCAGCGTAAATTATAATAAAATCACATAATGGCTACTTTTTTCCGTTTAAATTTAGCACCCCATGTGGTTTATTTTATTTTTGTTATTTACTGATAGT
>BMAV01005984.1:29990-56306 GCA_019973955.1 Trichonephila inaurata madagascariensis
TTATTTTTTTTTACTTTTTAGTTCGGTTAACTATAAAAGGAAGCCCAGTGGCTTGAATGGTTAGTGCATCACGCTTCCACACCACTGGTTCGAGGTTCAAACCCTGGACTGGGCAAGGTTGACTCAGCCTTTCATCCCTTCAGTGAATCGATAAAATGAGTACCAAGCTTGTTTGGGAACTTAACACTGGGGTTTCGTGTCAGGCTGACCACCTGACCAAAACATCTGCTCATCCACCGCAGGACCCAAGATCGAGTGTAGAGTTAGGCACAGTAAACCTTGGCTCTCACGGGCTGTCGCGCCACTGAGTTAAGATTTAAGTATAAAATCGTGTTTTTAGTTTTTCTTTTTTAATTTTTTTATTTCACCTTTCTGACGTACGCAGAGATTATTTTTCTCGTAAATTAAGGATTGTTTAATATGACTATTACGCCATATTAAAATTGTGCCAATGCTAAGTATTATAATTCTGGAATTTCTGGTAACGGGGTTCTTGTTAAACTGATTTTTATCTTAACCGTGATATCAAATCGATTTTGAAATTTTTGGAATATGTTTCTGTCTTGCTCTCTGATTGCGATGTTCCCTGTCTGCAGTGACGCGTTGTTTTGTTTGCAGGCATCTTTTTGTGTCATTTTACTCTCTATATCAGTTACTGTAAAAGCTGTCTGCTCTGTTTCCCCGTGTTGATCTCTTGTCACGCTTCACAACCTTCCAACACACGGAAGCGATTCCAAAAGGGAAACGTTCCCGGTTATCTCGTGATAATTTTCCAACCCCAAATTACCTTTTCTTTCTTTCTTCCGCATTCGGTAGTTCAACTGTAAAATTTGTGACGACGAGATCTGGAATGACTAAATAATTTGAAACTAATCTGATCTGTTTACAAAGGAACATTGTATCAGATTTGAGTTGGTTTTAAGTAATTTCTAAAAAAAAAAACATTTTTTTTTTTAATTCACTTATAATTCCATGTACTTGTTGATCATGTTTTGAAATCATTTTTTACTTCCCCCTCCCTTCCAAACGTAATGCACCAATAGCGCTCGTGCTGCTTCAATTTAAACAATCAATCAAGTGAACATAATTTTAAGAAACAATTACAATTCTACTCCGATCAATATTAGCTATTTGCATTGCTTCAATCCTCGTATTTTCACGTTGGCTGTTTTTATGTGTATGTACCAAACACAGTTGCCTGAAAGTTAATAAATATCACTTTATAGTTAGTTAGTTATAAATGGATATGTTTTTGCCTTTTATATAAAAGTGATATAAATATTGTATACAGTGACGCACACAAGGGGGGGGGGCTCAGATCCGGACACCCCTCCCCAAAAAAAGCCCTTGATTTTTTTTCAATTGATTATATCGAATGTATATAGTACGTAATATTTAATCAAGTATTTGTTATTAATAATTAATTTTATTAATGAATGCCAATTATTCATTCAATAGTTAATTTTGTACTTTTTTTTTCGTTCTCGAAAATCGACAAAATCAAAAGAATATGTTGGCGGCGTATTGGAGCATGATACGATAATAGTGGACTTTCGACCCTAGGGCGCGCTCGCTGAAAAATATCCTTTTTGCGCTACTGATTGTATGCATTTTTCCCCCCTCCTTCCTATCCACAGTAATAATTGTTCTCGTAGTTTTTAAAAATAATTTTTAAGGAATGATTTCATTAAACAAGCCTGTTTTTTCAAATAAAAACGATTGGTACATGTCATGTCCTCTTAGCGAAAACAAAAGAGGGAATCTTGTACTTAATATATCACTAAATGTAATCACATTTTAAATTGTACACAGTGACTTTACGACCCTCACTTGTAATTTTGTTTCATCTAGTGAAGATGTGGTGTTTTCAATATAAATTAAGTGCAACGCAGTAGAAAAATCAGAAGAGTATTAAGATGGATTCAGATTTTCATTTTCGACTTTTTTTGGCTGGATCTTGGTGGGAAGAGGGTTTCATAGACTCGGCTTCCGTTGAATATTCACATTCACTTTGTCATAGGACGCTATTTATTCCATACCAAATGCCTTCTAAAGCCAATAATGTATGCATTTTGATGCACGTTAAATCTGCCGTGGCTCAAAGTCCTCACGTTGCTGTGGTGGGGATTTTTGGAGCAAAGGGTGCCGGCTCTAGTGTCGTCCTCGTCACTTGACAGCGGTTCAAATTTTCTAGGTCCGTCGCCGAAAGCCCTCATGAAGTGCGACACGTTAATAAACACTCTTATCTTTTTTTTTTATCTGACCGTAGTTTAAAAAATGGCCAAATCTACTGCCAATACATCTTTAATACAGTGCCCCCCTCCCCCAACCTTTTTATCGCCACGGACCGGTCAACGTTTAGATTGTTTTGAATTAGTAATTTTAATTTGATTGTATTTATATATAAGGTATCTGCCTACCCTAAAATCGTGATATTTTTTTAAAAAGATTGACTGATTTTATTTTATAGAATCATCTTATTAGCTTTATAAAAATACCAAGTTTTTTATTTTCCATTCACCAGAACAAAAACTACAAGTGTTTTAAAACTACAGATGTCAAACTTTAAAATGCGTTTTACTCGAAATGTTTTTGTTTTTTTCCCGAAAAGCTCAAACGGGGGGCAGCGATTGCTCAAAAAGTCTTTAAAATAATTTGCTGAAATCTTTTATGTTCTATATAATAATAAAAGTGTTTTAACCTTCAAATTTATTAATCGCTATTTTATTACAAAATTTACAGTCCCTTATGTGAATATAATCTGTTTTTTTAAGCAATTTCATGTAATAACTAAGAGGTACAGTGCTCTAGTTTTTGTAAAAATTAAAATATCTCTTATCTTGATGGTCATTTCAAAAACGAATAGCAAAGTAATACATAAAAATTGAAAAATTTAGAGTTTGTTCATTTATTATGTCTACACCGCGGACCCCGTATATGTAATTTTTTGTCAATTTTTACCCATTTTAGTAGTAATAATTTATTTTGCTCCTATTAATTTTAGCCTTTTTTCTCTTAAAATAGACTAAATAAATCTAAAAATCTCCATATCTCCATTTTGTTTAAAAAAAAAGTCGCAAGTAGTCGAATACCTTAAATTTTTCAGAATAAAATGCAGTTACACCAAAAAATGAATATAAAGTGATTTAACTTGGAATATAAAGTGATTTCCGAGGAAAGTCGCACAAACCCAAGAGAAATACACCACAGTAAATAAAGTGGACATAACTTATTGTTTAATGGGCTGCCCAGTACCATTTGATTCACAGACCGTCCCAAGGGTTGGGGACCACCAGGTCCGGCTCTAGCAGTTTTGCGGCCCCGAACAAAAATGGAAAATGCCGCCCCTCTCTCCAATGCCGCCCACCTCTTTCTGTCTCTCTCTATATATATTATTTTTAAGTCCTAGAAATTTAAAATAATTCGAAATTAAGGACATAATTACTTGTTATTATTTCAAACGAGTAAAAAATGAAAAAGAAGGATTCGTCTATTTAAGAAACCCAATTTCTTCGAAAAATAGTCTACTAATGGTGGTGATTACAAGAGTTAGTTTCAACTTTTATTAACTACACTCAAGACTAAAATAAAACATCTCCTGTGGCTCTCTATCTACCATAACATCTTATTACCCTTGTCCCCTTTTGGATAATGGCCGCGGTAGCCGAGTGGTATTGGTATCGGATCGTGGCTTGCCTCGTCACGAGTTCGAGCCCAGTACCACTGAAGATCCGCCGTGTAGGGCAGCGATGCACGTTAAATCTGTCGAGAGCTGAAACGTCCTCCCGTTGGTATGGTGTGGTAGTTAGGAGAGGAGGGTGCCAGCTCACACACACACAGGTGACGTCTACGTCACTTGACCATGGTTCAAAATGACGTGGCCCGTCGCCAAAAGCCCTCGTGTAGCTGAACAGTGCGACGTTAATATTCAATCAATCAACCCCTTTTGGATAGCTGAAATCGGACATCGTAAGGGTGAAAGGAATGTCCGTTGTGACCTCACTCCGGGAAGAGGAGAAAGTTACTAGTGAAAGATGTGTAAACATGGAATTTCATGATTAAAAACGTATACTCCCACCTCAAACCCTTGAAGTTTGAACATAAAAGAAAACTGTAATTAAATACACAGAGTACAAAATAAAAATATAATATACGTTAAATGAAATGCCAAATTCACACCCAAAAATATTTTTCAAATTTGATCTAAATGCCGGCCTTAAAATTTGCCACCCCGGACAGGGTTCCGGCCCTAGAGCCGCCTCTGGGACCACTGCTTTAATGTATTTATACATTGACATTCATATCTACTAAGCTATATGTTAATTTTTTTTCTCTCTTTTTCTCAGGTGAACGCCCCTTTCCATGTGGATGGGAACATTGCGGAAAAAGATTTGCCCGATCCGATGAGCTGGCCCGTCACAACCGCACCCACACGGGCGAGAAGAAGTTCATGTGCCCCCTTTGTGACGCTCGCTTCATGCGAAGTGACCACCTCACGAAGCATGCCAGGCGACATCCCGACTTCAATCCGGCCATGCTGAGGAAGAAGGCAGGATCAGTGGACGAGAGCACCACCAGCCCTTCGGAGGCGTCCGAGTTCGGCGGCTCGCACCAGCTCTCTTAGTGTGTTTTACGTGGGCCTTCTGTAGAATTGAAAGAGACAATGGAATGGCTGTAAAGATGCTGCAAATTATTTTAATTGTTCTTTACTCAAACAACGGGTTCGACTTGAGCAATTTTAAACGGACTAGATTTTTAAAAATACTGAAATTTAGGACTTATTGTGTTTGAAAGACAGTATAATTTTTTTTAACTCTGGATTCTAGGATTTAAGTCTGAAAGTGGCAGGATGTAAAATCTGAGCTGTGTGTGTCATACATAAAACAGGCGTTTTTATTTGACTAGGATTAAAACTCGAAGAAAAATTCTTACTTTTTTTTTTTAATGAAATATGAAAAATAAATTAACCACTTTTCGTATTTAATCCGTAATATGTTAAAATCTATAGAAAGGATCATTTAAAAAACCGACATACCGGGCTTTCTAAAAGTATGACTGCATTTTTTTAAGTATTAATTACAAAAAACATTTTAAGATATTCACTTTGGGTTTTTTGTTTCCATAAAGAAAACGGTTTCCCCCCCCCTTTTGTAATACAATACTGTATTGCACAATTTCAATGTGCGCACCACGCTCCATCAGTTGCGCGCAACACACATCGAGTCTGCGAGATTTCTAGTAATGTTCTATACAATTTGAATGGCCACTGTAATTCGATTTTTAAGTGCATTAGTGTCACTAATTGAAGCTTGGTAAACAATGTTCTTTCGTATCCCAAGAAGTCCAAAGGTGTTATGTTTAGAGATATGGGTGGCCACGCGATTGACTCCCCGGTGATGGATGGAAATAGGAACCTTTTCTCAATTCCAAACTGGGGTGCCCTATTTACGCTGCAGATGAGTTGCAGTTTTAAATTCCATAAACCATGCTACAACTTGCGCTTGTTTTTGTGAAGCTAGTTTGAAACGAGAATGTTGAAAAACGGGACGTTGTGCCATCTAGTTTGCATTTCATCAAACACAAACTTTTTTTTATGGAATATGTAAAACCGTAAGTGAAAATCTTTGTTTATTTTTAATTAATTTTTGGAAGTGTAGTCATACCTTTTGGGCCCCTATATAATTTTTTTAGTGTCTGAAATGTTTAGTTTTTAAGGCTTTCAAAAGCAAATTTTATGCGAGGCCCTGTTGGAGAAGGAAAGTCTTATACCTAAGACTCTTTATTTGTTATTAGTATTAAAGAGAATTGTTTTGGTAAAGATATTTTTCCAATTTAGTTCATTTAATTTTGGAAAGAAGTTTTTGCCATTTACTGGAATGGCAGTATAGTACTGAAGTTCGAAACTTGCATTGTATATTTTTGAACATTATGTTTATGTACTTAAGAATTCACTTTTTAATTACTTACTTTTTAACGTTTGTTTTTGTATCAGTAATAGTGAGAAAAGCTTCCATTACTTATCGCAGTTTAAAGAAATTTTTTCTCGTACACTATATAGCTTTAGGAGTGTATTGCATCAAAGCTGCAGGACGGCTTTTATCGAGTGATACATTTACCAGCGATCTGGGAAAAAGTTGCGCGACACAAGCCTTGTTTGTGTCTTGTTATATATTTTATGTTAATGTCATTTGTCATGTCTTCCCATCGCTGAGCACAATATTATCGTGCATGTTATATAATCAGTAGCGTGCAATTAAAGGATTCATTCTTGTTTTTTACGCGATTGTTGAAAAATGCACGCATTTCAAGTCTTGTGCAATCTTAACTCGCATTGTCTCTACTGTAATATGTGTATTACAAGTCCATTACTCCAAACAATTTTTATTTATAGAGCATTCTCAACATGTAAAAACCTAGGTTAGATGCTTAGGTTCTGTATTTTAATTAATTTTATTTTTAAGACGATGGATCTATATAATTTTATGAAACTAATAGATGCAGCAAAAGACAATCAAATCCGATGTCTGGGATCAAGCAGTCGTTATGCGAGGATGTTACTGGAATCCATATTTTGCACAAGATATTATCTTATCTGTTAGTAAACCGCTTCCATGCCTTATATCCATATTTTGTATCTATTTATTCATAATTGTGTACATAAATATTTTGTAAACATAGAGGAGTGTGATCTCCTTTGCAAAGTACAAAGATATCGATGAAGATTCGCCTCATGTTCGTGGTTATATATTTTTATGAACCTATAGCATTTTATGGTTATGTAACTTGCTTACTCAACTTGTATTCTGATATCATAAAATAAAATGTATTCAAAACCAAAACTATGGCTCATTTTATGTGTTCTTTAATAATGCGTTAATTATCACTTGATTTGTGCTTATGGAACAGAACTTCATTGGATGTGAAAGTTTAAAAAATAAATTGCAGTACTGCTGCTTTTTATTAAAATACTGAATATAAAAATTAAAATTGCGAAAAATTTTATAAGTAATTATCCGCAGTATTCAAATCGTCATCATCGTTGGCTCAACAGTCCCGGGTGAGCCTTGGCCTTAACCGGAACATTTTTCCAGGTAGTTCTCCTGGTTCCCAGTTCCATACCCTTATGGTCTTTAAATCAGTGTTAATGGAATATTTTATTAAAATGTTTTAAGATTCTTTTATCGAGACTAAATGTACCTATTGGCTTATGTCAATGAATCCATACAAGTACATTTTAAATTTCTATCTGGAAAAATTCCATGTTAAGCAATAGCGATTTTTACTTATCAAAGACTGCCCGTCCGGTATAGTGGTTAGTGACGCTGACTGCGGTGCCGTAGAGCCTGGATTTGAATCCCGAAGAAAGCATGGATGTTTGTAAATGTATAGTGCCTTTGCGGCATGGGATTTGTAACGTCGTAAGTAGGTAACAAATGAAAGATTGAATTTTAAAATAAAAGAAGTATTTATATATTTGCTTCACAGGTTTCTATATATGAAGTAATAAAGTCCCCCAGTTATATGCCAAGCCGGTGCAGTCAGTCTATCTCACGGGAGTTCAATCCTTATTCCCGAAGGCACTCGCTCATCTCTTTATTCCAATTCTCCTACACCACCGGCGTTCATCTTCTCTCCTCCGCCGTCCAAGTCTTTTATTTCAGGGCTCTTCTCAAGTTATCTCCATCCAGGGCTCTCCTTCCAGTCCCCTAAAAAAAACCCCTTTTAAACACCAGGGGCGAGTCCACAACACGCCCCTCGTCTCTTCTCATTGGCGGGCCACAAAAGTCTGCCCTCATCCCCGGGTCACACAAATACACTCCTGGTCCGTCTAGAAAGTAAGGGCGCCATCATTCTTGTCCAACACCTGTGTTCTATAATCCCATTCTCTCGACACCGGCCGAGGCGACGGGATTCTTTCAGACAGGCTTCGCCTATTGTCAATAGGGTTCCGGCTCTCTTTGGCCATTATGATGCCAGACTGGGTGTCGGCGTTTGCCCGAGATCGGACAATAAACAATGGCCACGTGCACTTGTCACTTAACAACTGTTCGGAGCCATAAAACTTGAGTGAAAAGAGGGGTGGGGTTCACCCCAATTGAAGACGTCACAGGTTACTCTAAATAGCCGTCGAGCCGCAAGTCCTCTCATGAGGTCGGTGGAAGGGGAAGAGAGGTGGATGGCGCTTGACTACCCCCAGGGTGTTTTATCTTAAAACCTGGGGGGGGTGAGCAAAATCGTACTGTCACCTGTATGGTGCTCAAAGCTACGGATAACGACTGGCGTAAAAATCTTTCCTTTAGCCGCTATGAATTTCGCGGACCTTGATTTGATGTTCCTGTCGATCAGGTGACATAAGTAACAACTTATCAAAGCGAGTAGTTTTTTTAATAAATAAATTGGTTGCAGAACTAGTTCTTTTTTCAATTTCATGAGCTCTCTTCCTTCTGTTATCTTCTATCAAGATAATTAAATTCCTTTCAATTCAGCCGGGCGTTAAACGTTTTCAAATAACTTAATTTCATGAACAGAAATGCATCGGGTACATTTCAATTTTAAAATAAATTTTTAAAACTAGTTCCTTTTTTATTTCGATCAAATCAAAGAACTTCTTATAGTGCATCTTATCCAAATTATATAATACTTGCTAAGTGCATATGTCGCTGAATCGTGTCTTGTTGAAACAATCTCATGGGAGAGGGAAGGGGGTTATATTCTATAAAACACTTGAACGAAATCGCCACAGTAAAAAATAAAAATATCTTGGTCTACGCGGTGGGTTAACCACTCCTCGTGTATACCAATGTGTAGGAAAAGAGTTTCAGAAGAATTAAGAACGAGTTATTCCACTTTGAACTTAGAGGTTATCAACATTATGAAAAGAAATTTAGGTATAATGATACCGAATGAGAAATTAGATTTTTATTATTAAAGTAAGATATATATTATATTGTTTCAGTGGAAAACGTTTATTAGAGTGAATATAACATCATTTCGGTAAATGCAATTGAAAATTCATAGCCAAACGATTGAGTGAATGAATATTAACGTCGCACTGTTCAGCTACACGAGGGCCCCTGGCGACGGACCACGTAATTTTGAACCAGCCAAACGATCGAAGCGGTTGTATTGTGTAGATAAATTGTCACGAGATAGTGGTACACGTACCCCAAGGGTTATAAGAACTAAGATGTAGATGAAATATTCAGGAAAGAGGGCAACTAAGATAATCCTGTGTACATTCTTTTTTTTTCCTTTTAAATAATAAGAAACACATGGTTTGCTTCATTAGTACCATTGCCAGGTTCGGCCTAATTGCTTGAAACTTCTGTAATTCTCATGTATCTGTGATCTAAAGAAAACTGCTTGAAACCGGAGAAAGTCGAAAATAAAGAGAGCGTCTCGTGTTTACCAAATCTCATGGGAAAAACAAGTGGTAATTCAGGGTTGTAAATATCATTTAAGTAAACAAAGTAAGCTTTTGAGATGATTGAATTCCCAGAACCTCTCTCTCTGCTTAAAAATCAGTTCTAAATTCATAAACGGAAAGTGAGTGATATAAACTATAGTTTTAAAAAACACTTTTATAGTTAATCGATCTAAGTCTTAACTTATCTTTAAGTCGCCAAATGTGGAATTTATCGCGAGATGAGATTTGAAAATGGGAAATCGTTAATCCTGATCAAGACAATGGAACAAAATCATTAAATTTTTGTATTGTCATTGGCAGTGGCGCACACAAGGGGGAGTCCGGTCCCCCCTCCCCAAAAGCCCTCGATTTTTTTCCCGATTGATTATAATTTTAAGTATATAATACATAAAATTTAATTAAATATTTGTTTTTAATAATTAATACTAATTATTTATTCAATAATTAGTTTTTTACTGTTTTTTGTTCCCCCAAATCGACAAAATCAAAAAGAGCATGATACAAGAATGGTGGACTTTCGACCCTGGAAAACTTTTGTGTGCGCTACTGGTCATTGGTCCTTGACAAGTGAGCAAAATTTCGAATTAATCTGACCTTCAAAATTGGGTTCAGATTCCGCCTCATACAAGTGAAGTTTATATGAGAGTGTTAAACATTATAGAGTTTAAAAAAACTCCCTTTTATAGTTAATGAAACTAATTTGTGTGTGTAACTTAATCTTTTAGTCGCCAAATCTGGAAATGGGATCTGAAATTAATCGCCAGATGTGGGACGGGATCTGAATAGGTGAAATCGTTGATCCTGATCAGGACAATGGAACAAAATTATTATATTGTCATCGGTCCTCGACAAGTGAGCAAAATTTCGAATTAATCTGACCTTTTACAGTGGGGAAGAAAAATTGGGCTCAAAAATTCCGTTACATACTAGTGAATTTATAAAAGTGTTAGTAAAAGAAAAATAGAATCAGATGTAATTATCGGTACTTTTCTATTTCCTTGTCACAAGCAATAAAATCGCCAAAAATGATACAACCGACGCCAAACGGAATATTCCTGGTAACCTATTCCGATATGCCTCCGAAGTAAAATATTTTTGTACTAACATTTGTTAACAGTATTTTATGTGCAATTGTGCGTTGTCGCCAATAAAGTCTGCTTGGCGAGATTTGTGCCGGCGAAACGGAAAAGTATTTAATTATCTAACAAAGACATATTCCTCTTAACACAGAGAAATTTGGGTACATCAATGGTTCACGCCATTGATGTACCCAAATTTACATTATTCCGATTATTAAAAGAAGGAACATCAATGATAACAAATTTCAAACACCATTAAATGATTTCCTATAGAAAAGAGTACTGGATGTAAGAAAAGCAAATCGCAATCAACCGTCGTCCTCGTCTCTTGACTTTGGTTCAAAAGTGGGAACGGAATAGTGCAACGATAATATTCACTCACTCACTCCCCTTCGAGAAAAAGTTGGAATTCTATAGAGCAACTCATTTGATGGGGAGTCGCACACTCTCCATCTATTTCCCTAAAAAACACTTCTAAGATTCTTCCTTTTATCTTGGGCTAATTCCATTTCCAGATTTGGCGACTAATTCCAAATTTAGCGACTGAAATATTAAGATGAAACCCTAAAACCGCAAATAGGCTTGTGGTTAATACAAATAAAACAAAAAAAGTGTTCTTTATATGAAAAAGGGTAGGGTGGGTGTGTAGTTTTTCTGAAAATGGAAATTAAAAAGAAAAGACTCATGCATGTGAATAAAAATAATTTATGTTCTAATTGCTAAATATTTTTTTTATTTTCATAAAAAATGTGTTTAAAAGTGAGGCTACGAATTAACATTATAGTAATACGTTTAAAAGTCGATAATACTATTGACATTTAATATTTATTCTTTTAACACACTTTTATTAGTTAGACCTCTATCTATAGAGAGGGAATCTTTAAAATACAACGATATGGGACTCATCCGAGGCCTCATAAACGGTGAGAATAAATACCCTCTCTCTCTCTTCAGACCCATTAATTAATATCTATTGAAGAACAAGACTAATTCTGGCAGCCACATAATTCCGGCACCAAATATCAAACTCAAGGATAAATTCAACAAAGAATAAATGATAGTTTTAAAAACCAAAAAAAAACAGGCTTTTACTGTAGATCGAACTAAAAAAAAATGAAAAATAAAGTATATTTTTAAAAAAAACTAAAAAACATGCTTTTTAGTGAATCGAACTAAAAAGTAAAAAAAAATAATTCATATTATATAAGAATAAAATGATTAACGAGAAAATGAATGTCATTGTGGTAAAAGCGTAGGGTGCTTTGTACTATATTTTTACACTTAACTCAACATTTCGGAATAGAAGTAGTAAGAAATTATAATTAATATAGAGCACCCCACGCGCTTTTACCACAATGACATTCATTTTCTCGTTAATCATTTTATTCTTATATAATATGAATTATTTTTTTACTTTTTAGCTCCATTCACTATAAAAGCGTGTTTTTTTAGTTTTTTTAAACTATAATTTATCTCGTAGCTCACTTGAAGATTGAACCAAATTTCTTTTGCACATTTAACTGATAATAAAATACGCCACTGGCTAATATATTATAAACCCAAGCTCAATATTTTATGGAACCACCTTTCGCGCAAGGATAACTGCTCTGATTCGCTTGGGCATTATGTCCATGCATTGGCTGTGAAGCTTTTTAAGTCTTGCAAAAAAAGATAGAAGATGAAAATGCTCTCGTATGTATCTTTGCACCATACCCACACACTTTCTGTGGGGTTAAGATCTGGGCTATGCGGTGGCTAGGGAAGGTGTTGGAAGTCAGACGGATGTTCAGTGAATCAATTTTGAAAATTGGGATTATGTACAGTTGCATTATCGTCTGTGACGTAGTGGACTGGTAGCGTGATAATAACGTCACAGCCAAATGTTGAAATCAAAGAAAAATTTATTTTCTCGACAAAATAGTAAATATTAATGCAATTTTGAAATGTCTCTTATAGCCAAGCCGGTGCATTCAGTCTCTTCAACGAGGGTGTTCAATCACTACACCTCGCTGCTTTCCCCGAAGGACACTTCCCCATATTTCTATTAAGTGAGTTGGATGACTTTTACAACGCCCCCGGCGCTCATTCTCTTTCCTTTCTCCAGGAAAATCCCGATCTCATCTCGATCCCACCATCTCCTTTCTGATCTCTATTTTTCGTCTCTCTGCTCCCTCGTCTCCTCCCTCTGTCCTCTAATCTCTTCTCTCTGTCTTTCTTTTCTCTCTGCTAAAAAAAAGACCCTTTTAAACACCAGAGGCGGATCCACAACACGCCCCTCGTCACTTATCATTGGCAGGCCGCAAAAGTCAGCCCTCGACCTCATTAGTGTCCTATTCGTGCGGAACTCACAGTTACACTCTCTGGCTCGTTTGGAATGTAATGGTGTCAGATTTCTCGTCCAACATCTGGTCACTTGTCCATCACACCGCCTTTGCTTCTTAAATCCATTCTCTCGCCATCTGCCTAGGTGACAGTGTTCTCCATTGGACAGGCTTCGTCTATTGTCGCCCGGTGGGCACTACTATGTCCATTATGACTTTCGGTCTAAGTGTCGTCGCGGCTCCGATGCTAAACAATGACCCTACGGCCACGTGCTCCGAGCTATAAAATTTGGCATGAATGGAGGGGTGGGCAGCAAGCGAAGTTGTCACACGTCCATGAAATATCCGTCACCATTAGGGTAAAAATACAACATTGTAGGGGACATTTGATCTCCCAGTATATGTAGGTACCTCACGGCTGTTTGCTTACCATCGAGGAGCACCAGGGCACCACTTCCGTGCCAGCAGAACAAGCGCGCCGTACCATGATACTCCCACCAGACTCTTGCACAGTGCGAGTAAAGAAAGATGGATTCATGACCTCGTGTGGTTCTCGCCAAATTCGACGTCTTCCATCAGTGCAAAACAAGGTGTAGCGGGATTCATCCGACCACATTACTCGTTTCCAATCCTCTGATTTCTGGTGTCTTCTTTACCGACACCATTTCAAACGAATTTTTGCACTTCTGGCAAACATGATGTTTTTTTCAGAGGCACCCGACTATGCATTCCTATTGTGAAGACTGCGCTTTGACCCACACCCTTCCATTCATATAAAGTTTTATAGATTAGAGCAGGTGGCTCGGAGACAGTCCACGTGGCTTTGGAGTCATTGTCAATTGTTTGGCCTCGGGTCCGCCACGACACAATGACTGGAAGTCTTAATAGACATAAAAGTGCCCCCACCGTGAGACAACTGAAAGGGTCTGTCTGATTGAGGAGACTGACGCCTAGGAGGAGGATGAGAGAATTGCTTCAAGAAACAATGGCAGCGTGGTGGACAAAGAGTCCAGATGTTCGAATGGGTTGTCTGGCGCCGGTGCATTCAAGACCGGCTAGAGAGTGCTATTGTTAGGCCCGCGCGAATAGGACGCTATTGAGTCCGAGGGCCGTGTGCCGGCCAATGAGAAACGACGAGGGGTGTGTAGTGGACCCACTCTTGGAGTTTAAAAGGATCATTTTTTTTGGTGAGATGAGAGATCGGAGGGTGGTTAGCGGAGATCGGAAAGCGGATTTGTCTGGAGAGAGAAGAGGATGCACGTCGGTGGCGCTGAATAAGTTATCTAGCAAACTTCATAGAAAAATGGGGAAGCGTCCTTCGAACAAAGCAGTGATGTGTAGAGAATGAGGGCATATGAACTCCAACGTCCAATAAAGAATGAACGCACCGGCTGTGACTTATTGGATACGAAAAGACACAGTCAGGCTAGAGATATAACTATATACATTTTATTTACAAGAACATCCTAAAAAAACAATCTTACACTCGGAGCACGTTTCTGCTCTCTCTTTCAGCCGGGACGCTAACAACAGTCCTCGCGCATGTCCTTTTCTAGAGGAGTCTATCTCGGAACGTAGGGGAAGTGGATTCTAGGAAACCCTTCTCCCCTACTATCTCAGGTAGTAACACCATCTGCTCTCCGTCTCCGACGTCATCATCTGGTGTCATAATAATAATCGTTACACGACTTGGCGCAAGGAGACATTTCCATATTGCATTATTTTTAATTATTTTGTTGAGAAAATAAAATTTTCTTTTATTTCTACAATTTGCTGTGAGTTCATCATCACGCTACCAGTCCATAATGTTAACTATCCTCTTCAATTCCCTATGCATGGTTCGAGTTGAAATCTCTCGGGAAAAGCCTTGGTTGACGATTTTTGTCAGTTGACCACAATACACTGCGAAAAACCGGTATTCAGAACTGAGTACAAAATACTCACTTTTAAGTACGTCACATACTCAAAATAGCTCCGATGCAAACATACTCAAATTTGAGAAAGGTACTTGCGTATCTTTGGCAACGACTACATACTCAAAATTGTAAACATCACATACTCATTTTTGAACCTGTTACTGGATCAAATTTGAGAATATAACAGCAAAATGAGTGCGTAATGCGCTCAAGTATGAGTTTTTATGGGTCAAATATGAGTATGTATCGTTTTTATTTTATGGCTTGTGTATCCAATACGAATTTTTAACATACAAATATATATCAAATCAAATTTAAAGGGATCTAAATATGTGTGTGATACTTAAGTTGTAAATTTCATTTTTTCCATCATATATTATTTATTTTACATTTTATGAAGTTTTTACCACTTAACTTCGAAAATCTAAATTCTTTTTGCATTTTTTGTGTTACAAAAAGGTACTTGCGTATCATCGAAAAAGTGCCAAGGTTCAAGATAATTCGCCATGTCTCGTACGCGCTGAATTAACGACCATGTAATGTCGCCAATGTTTTTGAGGTGATACGCAAGTTCCAACAAAAATATAATTTTTGGTTTTAAAAATGCAACCGCAACTGCTATGTGATCATAAACTGTATTATTTTTGAACTTATACCTCAAATTTAAATCTGAAAATAACAAAAAAGATTGATGCAGTAGTTAAACAATTTGGTTCATTTAAAAGTTATATATATATATTTCTAGAAGCAATATATTGTCTCTTTAAAATATAATACAAACAGAAAATTAATTAAAAAAATTTTAGAGAATTTAAAATCAGTCTTTCAATAAGTATCTTGGAAACATTATGATGAATAACAGACTTTTCATATTAAAAATTTCTTAGCATAAAAGTAAGAAAGGAATAGTTTCTTTACATATTATGTAACATGAAAAAAAAAAAACTTAGAAACCCGACTAAAATAAATCTCATTAGGCCCCCAGGTAAGTAAGTATTTTTTTATCAATTGTTTTGTTTAAATTGATACATACACACAACTTCTGCTCTCAACACTTATCAACCGAGCTGCTGGGACTCCTTTTTAATCCATCCAGATGGAAATAAAAATGCATTGTAATATATGTTACAAATCAAACTCACTTTTATGTTAACTGATTTTATACTCTTATCACCAAAGAAAACATTGTAGTTTTTAATTTAATGTTTTTTTTAAATCAAAAATTAAAATATTTGAAAAGTTTAGGCCTTAGAAGAATATAAAAACAACTAAAACAGTAGAATTTTACATTTACAAAACATTTAATATTCATAAATTTTTAACCAACTGGAAAGAGAGTTTTTAGAAAAGTTTTCAGCGCTCATTTAGAAGAAAAAATAACATCTAAGGACCAGTCGAGCCATAATTTAGCCATTTTACTAGTGTATAGCATTTTTTTTTTAATGATTCACTGTAAACAAGAAAAATAAAACTAACCAAATCATATTTTTGAAATATTTATTCTGGAAATTGTACACATATATATCAGACATTAAAAAAAAGACAAAAGAATACAAGTGTAATTTTTGAAACAACATGCCGCTCTAAGTTATTTTTTATTGAATTTTTTTGTAAATACTATCTAAAATGCATATTATCATCAACTCCATCTTTATTTGTACAGCATAGCTTGTATTTTTATGTGATATACATCAAATCATTTTAAATGTGGGAAGTTCTAATGTGTAAAGGAAGATGTAATTAAACAGATTTTTTTTATTTTTATGAAATCAAATAGCATATCTTACTAAATATAAGTGAAAATGCCTTTCAAACAGTGTTTCAAATAAATTACATGTTAGGATGCATGGATTTTGTCGATTTATGGGAACAAAACACAGTAAAAAACTAATTATTGAATAAATAATTAGTATTAATTAATAAAATTAATCATTAATAACAAATACTTAATTAAATTTTACATACTATATACTTAGAATTATAATCAATTGGAAAAAAATCAAGGGCTTTGGGGTGGGGGGCCGGCCCCCCAGGACCCCCCCCCCTTCTTGTGTGCGCCACTGTACATGAGTCATCTAAATTATATACTGAAGAATTTATAAGAGATTTTACTCTAACGAGGAAACTTGTTTCCTCGTTGGAGTAAAATCTCTGCAAATGTTGTTCATAATTATATAGTATTCTAAACGACAATCTACAAAATTTAGCATAACATATGTTGTGTCATGCTCCCCCCGTATGACTGTTTTGAATATGACGACAAAGACTATGATGTTAATGAAATCGTCTTAGGCAAAAAGTATGAAATTTGTAGATTAATTTTTATCCATAAAATATAAAAAAAGAGAAAAATTCAAAACTGCAAAATTTAAAATAAATTATAAATGGAAATATTAAAAATGAAGATTTAGCTTACAAGTAGAAATGAAATTAATGCAAATTAAAAATAAAGCATTCATAATTTTAAAAAAAATGGTTAAAAGTTTTTAAAAACAATTTTCTAACTAGTATACATGAAGGCTTGTCTTGCTGAATGAGAGAGTGTTAATGTTGCACGGTTCTGCTACACAAGGGCTTTGGGCAATGGACCTCGTAATCTTGAATCATGGTCAGGTGACTACCATGTTGACCATGAACTACTGTTCAAAAAATACCACACATTGGAACAATATATATATATATACACACATGGGGGAGCTAATTTTTTGTCAATCCACTATGCGCCAAACGTCTTTTAGGCGCAGTTTTGAAATTGCTGCAAATAAAATTTTGGTATCCATTAGTTTTCAATCTAGGATGGTGGTCTCACACTAAGAACTCAACATGTAAATAATTTAGAAGAATAGCTTATTCCTGACAAAAGAGAAATTACATTAATTTTAAAAGAAGCAAAAATGTTAAGTATTATGATTATAGAAAACCAGATAGAAAAATATGAGTATCAGGATTTAAAGAAATAGAACACAAGGTATTTAGAAATGCAGGGAAAAGAAGCAGGAAAAAAATATGAACTGTTAAAACTAAAAAAATTTCAAACCCAAAAAAGAAATCACTATCAGGATGTAAAAAGATTAATGGTGAAATGTTATGAATCTGATTCCTTAAGTGTATTATTAATAAATTCGAGGGATGTGAATATATATTGAAAATATAATTCTAAAAATTTTTAATATATCCAAAAATTCCAAGTTTTAATTGTGTGAATTTTATTGATCGGAACATTTAAAAATGCATTCATTAAAAATAAAGTTGAAGTAAATTACAATTTGCTGTCAGTGAAAAAAGAATTATTTCTGATAGATTTTCTATTGTGGCCATGCAAATTTGCATTGTAAACATCTGCAATAAAACATACAGCCGTCAAATTATTTAACCTGTCTATAAACTATTTTCATTTTGCTGCCATGCGTATTACATTTCATATGATGGCCAAAATAAGCAAATTCTCAATCTAGAACAAGAGATCTTATAGGAAGAGAAGATCTTAGTACTCACCAATAATATTTGAAATATCCATTTATGAATAAACAACAGAAGACTAAAAGTACAATCTAGACAACGGGAAGCATGTAAATGTTTAAGTTTGTGAAAAAAATCTACTTAAAATTGTCTGAAATTAATAAGGATACTGCAGTAAATATAAATCAATAAAAAATTCTTTTTAATAACCTAGAATAATATCAAATAATATACACAATAAATAATAAAATAAAATTACAAAAGAATAAAATTAAAAAAACAATGGATGGCAACCATAGAATCAAATTTAAATGTATTGGTAACCGTATTGTAATGTTATCACCCAACTTGACAATTGTCAACAACAACATTTGGTACATAGTGTTCCAATATCAAATTAGAGCATTAAAATTTCAATACTCAAAAACTTAAAACAACAAGCTGTCTCCTTTCCCCCAACATGAAATGTTTAAAAAAAAGTTATTTAAGGAGGGTTTCTATACCTATCTTGTTTTTCTGCTTTTGTAATTCCATGGAAGAAAACTTGATATTAAAAGTCGACAAGTATAATTGAATATGAATAAGTATTATGGTAATTTTCTGAGATACAAGTCACTTTCACTTTTTCCGCACTGAAACATATGAGGGACAGCTTTAGGAATTAGTTTTCAACGTCTCATTATATCTAAAAAGAAGAAACTTTCTTCATCTATGCTTTAATCTGTTAAAAAAATATTTATGTCAATGAATATATTTTTCCAGCTAATACAGTAAAAATAAAAACTCCAAAATCTTGATCTACGTGAAAAAATGCAAAATCTATAATTGGAAAAAGAATTCCTTGCTTTATTATTATGGTGCTTCCTGTATGTCAGACTGAACAGATGTCTTGCATGTTTCAGCTCATATGCAACATACCTGCATACAGAAGTTTTTGTACCAAAGCTTTATTAATTTTTGTTACTTACATATTATCGCGCAACTGTTTTGGCGAGATTATATGAAATGAAGCACATGGTTGTGTTAAAAAAAAAAAAAAAAATTAGCATGTACAACATATGGAGAATCAGGGTTGCCAACTTCTTAAATTGTTTTGAATGTTGACATTGTTGCGATAATATGTAATTACCTAAATTTTCTCTAACCCGTTCAGGACCAGTAGATTTTCGCAGTTAAGCCTAACTCCATTTCAACTGCTCTAATAAAATACGCCAAAATTTATGGTTTATAATCATTCCAAATCCAGATAACACCGGTATGATCACGGACTCAGAAAGAGGAAAATAAAATCTCGCAACATTCCCTGAAATGATCACATACATGTAATCACACAGTAGTAGGCTTTCCGATATCCAAAGCAGTTTATCTGTGTTTCTTCTTTCCAGCGGTGTTATACGAACGTATTTTTATCGTTTCAAACATTTGTTAACGTTATTGTCAGTATAAATTTATATAATATAATGATTGCTATAATGACAAATATTAGGATTTTTAGTTTTTGTCATGTGGGTGATAGCAAAAAACATGAAAATAAAGCAACAAGAAAAAAAAAGGCTGGAGCAAATTTTGCCAGAAGTCCAAAGGAAAGACGATGCGTTATGGATGCCTTATTCACTTACCAACAACTTCTTACAGAGCGCAAAAGGAAAACGCAAATTACATTAGATGCCTTCTTGATAAAAAGGCAGAAAATTGGAAATACAGATACTGATTTAGATCATACAGAAGATACTGTATGATCTGAAATGTAAACATACTGACTTAGAATTTTATTTATTTTTATATGTATATTCATTTATTATGTTTCTATATTTGAAGGAAATACAATTTTGTGTTATTATTATAAAACGCATAATTAATAAATTTAATGGTAAAATACCTGGCCAATTTTCTACCCATCTTCCCTTAACCCCATTATTTACATGATGAGGTAACCTCGTTTAACGCTGTTTCATATTACGCTCTACTTTGATGGAACGAATGGCGTTTTGATGGCGTTAAGCGGGGTCTTACTGTATCTCATTCATTTTGATCCAAGTAAACAAAACACAGGTTACATTAAACGTGTGTTATAAACCATAAGATCAATATGTTGTAAATTAAAACGTACTTTGACTGGTCTTGTGTCTTTATTATTATAAAAAATATCAGATAATTAAGATTTTTTAGAAATATCACAATAGTTTTTAATCAAAGCAAAGTATTATAGCCTTTCTGCAGTGGCATAACGTACACCCCCATATTGCGGGGTTGAGCATAGGGTCCTAGGGAGCCCAAAGCCTGTCAGCCGCCAAGTACCTACCCTTTGTAGAATCCAACTTGGGGGCCCAAAAACTTACTTTTCAGGGGGCCTAAATGTTCTCTGTTGTGCCACTGCCTTTCTGTACTAAGTTATAAGATAAATCGGTACTTACATATTATGGCAGATTTCTTACTATTTTCCGCTCAAGTACAACATACCTGCACACAGAAGATTTTGTACCAAAGCTGTGTTAATTTTTTGAACTTACATATTATCGTAACAGTTTGGGCGGGATTATATGAAATGAAGCAAGTATTATGGTCATGAAAGTATAGTCTTTCTTGAGTGGCATAACATACAGCCCCATATTGCAGTTGGAGGGCCCAAAAGCCTGACAGTCGCCAAGTACCTACCCTTTGTAAAATCCAACATGGAGGCCCAAATGTTCCCCGTTATGCCACTGTCTTTCTGTACTATGGTTTAAGATAAATCTGTACTTACATATTATGGCAACAACGTTCAAGATAACTCGCCAAGTTGGCAGTACCAATTTTGCATGTGGGTTATGGGCTGAATTGGCAATCATGAGTTTCGTTTCATATAATGTTACCAAAAAGCTGTGATGATTTGTAAGTACTGTGATAAATCTAATTTAAACAATGGAGATCAATTATTAATAGGACAAATTATACGTTAAATATTAGTAGTTAAGTAGATTTAATTTTTATACTTAATGTCTAATACCGAAAAGTAAAAAACATTCTTGTGAAATATATTATGCTCAATTTTACTAATTTTACTCATTCTATAATTTCTGTTCAGTTAATTTTGATTCTTTCAATATTCGAAAATGAGAGTGAAAGGAATCCTAAAATGAGAGTTTTGAAACTCTTAAATAATTTCTTCATGGGAACTTTTAAGACATTTTCCATAACTTAATTAATAAGCTAAGAAAGTACTTTAAAATTTTCAAGAAATTAGTCTCCTAAAAAGATTAATATATAATTGTCAACAAAAACTTTTATATAGTAAAATTTAAATAAATCCTGAATCTTTTTGGTATTGATTAGGATAAAATGGGATGTCTAAAGTTGCATTTATTCCTACATTCAAGGCACCTTCTACTAATAGTGCTAATTGATAAAAACTTAATACCATGTCCAGTCAATTGGTAAAACCATATTGCATACTGAAACATGTTAATGCTACAATTCGTACAAGAACATTTTACTGCAAAACAATAGTTTTATTTATGTAACATAATGGTTGACCACCTTTCAAAGCAGAATTTTAAATGGGGTTTTAGTAGTTGGCTATGTGTAATGACATAGATAAAGCTTTTCACTTTTGGGTTAAAGTGTAGAATAGGCAGCCCTTTGGATTCGGCGACTGGAATCGATCGCCAAACAACTGAATAAAATGCATTACTGATAACTTTATCAATATTTTTTTTATTTCTCATTAATATTTTTATTTTTATTGTAAAATTCCACTTTGTAATTTCTCTTAACACCTATCGCTAAACTAAGTTGCTTGGCGCCTAATTTCGGTTGCTAAAAAATTAACTTTACCAAAGCACCCCCCAATTCTACACTTAAACACCCAGGGTGGGTTTAAAAGAATGTTGCTTACAAATAAATTTTATTTTGACTGGAATAAATAAAACAATACGACTTATGAATCAAGTAAATTGCTTTTTAAATAATCCGTCAAAATAAAGTAAACATCCCATTTACCATATCGCTTAGTTGGCAGTATATTGTACAGAGAGTGTAATTAGTTATTTTACCAACTTATTTAACTTATATTAAAAACGAATCATGTACTTTTAGTTTTACAAACAAGAGAAAATCAGTTAAGTAAAATGACAACAAATAATCGAATACTCATTTTAATATGTGCTCCTCCGCGTGTAACGTGGTAGATGCGAAATATAGTTCGCAAGATTTAAGAGAATTAAATTTGTTGTTGATCCCCAATTTTCAAAATATGCAGCCAGTATATTAAAAGAGTTTCTGTAATCCTGAATATGTTTTTTAATTTGTCCGAAAGCATTAATTAACATTTTAGGAGGTTTTGAGTACATGTAACGAATCAAATTCGATCAAGGCATGCCGTCAAATCTGATACAAGCATACTCATTTCAAAATAAGAATATCGAAGTGCTCATTTTTGAGTATATCTTTTTTCTCCGTGTAGTCACTGTTCAGCCGTATAATGCGTCCATGACGTCAATCACACTGTTGAAAAACTGTTCTCGAACGCACAGTTTCCTATTCTAAAGAAGGATTGCGGGTTCTGATTCCAACTTTTGATAGGGCTGGTTTTGAGAACCCAGTGAGATTTGCTGTCTTCGAAATCGAGGCCCCTGCTAAACGGGCACCTGCACAATAAGACCTTTTTTAAATGCTGAAAGACCTGTCGTTTTTCCCATTTTACTTCGTTTGTCATGAAGAGCTCTCTTACACCTTACTTATACTAGCATTCTATAGCCACCTGTAACTCAAGTAATAAATATTTTAAAAAAATGAGTCTTACTGTAGTCGCATATGATGTGTAACATCAACATCTGACATGTTATCGTGGTAAATACGAAGTTTTAACTTTTTTCCTGAAAAAATATGAAAAAAAATCGCGGGTATGATTGGAAATAATTTTCTATCGAATAATTATATCTTGATTGAAAATTGTATTTAATTAACAAAAGGAGTAATGTGCAATATTTTGTCAAAAATAATTATTCTTGTTCAATTTGGGGCAGAGCGGAGACAATAGACTTATGATAACTAAAATATGACACATATACTTGTGATTTCAAAGTATTTAAAAACCGTTGAAAAACAGCGTCAATAACAGTACTATTGTTAGCAGTTGAAACATTCTAATTTGTGTTCATTTCGAGCTTGAGTTCAACATTCATAAAAGCTATGAGCGGCTCAACTTTTGGCAAATTGAAGTTAAAGTTAAAATCACCACTCAAAATCAGGGGAAGCGAGTGATAATTTTTTTAAAAGAGCTGAACCATCTTCGTTATATGGTAGAAGTACAAAATGCAGGAAATCTTTAATGTTTTTTAACCGTTTTATACGACCACCGAAATCACTGTTTGTCCATTTTCAAATAAGCATTCTGCCGCACTTATGTCATCCAACATCGTGACTAACGGATTTAGAGTCAAGCGCTCGAATGCTTGATGGCTACTAGAGTTGGACCCCCAAGCGAGGGTAGCGAAAAGACACAGCCACGCACTCTCATTGGTCAAATCAAGTAGAGCGCGCTTACGTCACATCCTGTTACACACATGCGTCCCTTTTCACAAAATTACTCCCACAAAAACCAGCAACCGAGAGGAAAGATGTTACACATCAAAAATTGTATACTTCATCCCTAGTATGTTAATCAATGTTCAAACGTTAATCTCAAAGTTTTCTAATTCATTAGTCAGTGCGTGCATGTGTATCAGTATGCGCTACATCTCATCTGTTTCATGATTTAATCAATATTTATTTTTAAAAATAAAATACGAACATGTTCTAATCAAATAGATTTAGAATTGTACGAATATAGGTATAATACACACCAGTAGCGCACACAAAAATTTTTCAAGGGGGGTGTCCAGAGTCTAAAATCTACCATTTTGGTATCAGGCTCCAAGACGCCGCTCAACATATTCTTTTGATTTTGTCGATTTTGGGGAACAAAAACAATACAAAATTAATTATTGAATAAATAATTAGCATTAATTAATAAAATTAATTATGAATAACAAATACATAATTAAATTTTACGTAATATGTACATAGGATTATAACCAATCGAAAAAAAATCAAGGGCTATGGGGGGTGTTTTGACCTCTAGGACACCCCCCCTTGTGTGCGCCACTGATACACACCAGTAGCGTACACAAAAATTTTTCAAGGGGGTGGGTCCAGTGTCAAAAGTCCACCATTTTGGTATCATGCTCCATTACACAGCCCAAAAAATTCTTTTGATTTTGTCAATTTTCGGGAACAAAAACAGTACAAAACTAATTATTGAATAAATAATTAGCATTAATTAATAAAATTAATTACTAAGAACAAATACACAACTAAATTTTACGTAATATATACATAGAATTATAACCAATCGAAAAAAAATCATGTCTATGTCTTGACCTCTAGGACACCCCCCCCCCTTGTGTGTGCCACTGATACACACAAAAATCACATTAAATTCTCATCTTAAAAATTACATTATTTATAATTTAGCAACACCGTTTGAAAATGGCAGGTTTAAGCAAATTGTAAAGAAGATAAAGTAATCATTCAGAGTGAATGTAACTTCAAGAAATACGGAAAAGAGGAACAATTATTTGTAACTAGAGTCAAAAATATACCGACAAACACACTTTTTTTCTCACCCTCCAAGAATTAGCTCCACTCTAGGCCACACCACCTACCTGGGTCCAGCCAAGGTCAACGCAAGGTCTGACGCATTCCTGTATTGAGAAGGCAAAACGAATTTTGGCCTTCAGGGGTCATCTTGTCATAGATAGAGAGGGGAGCGGTCAGTCCTTATACTTTGTTGTGAATAGTGGGGTTAAGGACCTCTTCCCCCCTTCCCCATAAATCAAAAGCTTCAAAACTTTTAGGAGAGGATCCTTTCTCCTCTCTATAGGATTGGAATATATATAAGTCTCAGGAAAATGACGAAATTAGGAATTTCATCAAATCTCTAAGGGAGAGGATCAATTGATGGGAGATGTTAAAATGACGTCTCTCTCTCTTCAAGGTCATTTTCCTGATCAAAGTAAGGGATTTGAACGAATCCTTGACATGTTTCAGTGAAATGATGAAATATTATTGTCAAGAGTTTAAAAGTGTTTATTTAACAAATAGGGTGCATTATTAAACGTAGAAGTAAGTAATACAACACAATAGTCAATGAAATACAAATTATTTATTCGAAACTAATTAACAACTAATTAGAAAATTAGGCTGGTATTTTTTTATGTGTAATATCTTTTCTCTCGGTTGCTTACACACTAAAATATTAATCCCTATGTTAATCCTATGGTGCCCTTTTTTTAAAGATATGGAGTTGATATTTAGAGGATCGATGGTATTACCTGCATGCTTAGGAAGGAAGTACAAGGACTCGCCCCCCCGGGGGTTCCCCCCCCCCCCTCTGGACAGCATTTTACCAATGCAAATCCTGACTAGTTCATTTCATGATTTCACTGAAACAGTTCAGGGTTTGATAAAATCACTTACATTCATCATGGAAATGACCTTGAAGAGACGTTATTTTAACATCTCCCGTCAATTGATCCTATCCTTCAGGGATTTCATGAAATTCCTAATTATGTCATTTTCCTGCGACATGTATTTGTCTATAGAGCCAGCCTAGGGGAAACTAGGCTTCTTCTTCAGTTGTGACGTAATCACCTAAAAAAGAAATGTGTGAACTTTCCGTGTGTATCCCGGAAAGTATCCGTCCGAAATTCTGTCTTGTTCTTTTAGATGCCTTGTAAATATACCTCCAAAGTTTTTAAGTATCAGTGGATTATTATTTGCATATTCGTAATTTTTTATGTTAAATTAACTGTCGGTATACATTTACACCACATTCTTTTTCAATTCCTACTATTAGCTCACACTCTCTATATATTTATCTTCGTGGAATTTTCAATCGTTAATAAAATACATTTTACAGCGCTTAATTAAGCTGAAATTTTATATACATGATTATTTTGGATGACAGTACAATAATTTAATTATAATTAATAAAAATTGATTAAAACTAATTATTTAAAGAATTACTGATACAGCCACGTTGGTTTCATTTTTATCGACTTGTGTCAAAATTTGAAAAGTTTTTTTTTTTTTTA